>JAAGWO010000443.1:0-78087 GCA_013266205.1 Fusarium decemcellulare
GTCTGCTTTGGCGGGGTTAGGGACGTCATTTTGGAGGCGATGTCTTAGGACAGACCCCGACGTCGAAAATATGTGCGCCCTAATTATGTTTATCGAAGAAAAGAAGAGAAATTCCTGGGTATCGAGACAGGAAAGGTTATGGTGGGATGAAGATTGGGATGTAATTAAGTGCTGGGTTATAGAGAGCTTGTAGCTGGCGATGTCGGGAGCATTTAGTCAGCTGCTGCAACCCTGAGAGCTTCATGTACTTGGAACCAACGCCAAGGTACTGGGCCTGGGAGATGGCGAGAGCATGCAGTATATTCAGGGCTATCAGTGTATGTGAAGGCGCATAATTATTAAATCCATCTACTGGGCCTGTACGAAAATTATTGTACGACGCTCTGTTCTTTATGAGCTGTGTGCCTAATCAAGTTGATGTCATCTGGTGTACAGAGTACTGTACCCTGAGCTTCCATGAGCTTTCTCATGCCCCACATCCTTCAACGCGCCTCACGCGCTTCCATTGACATGGACCACCGCCCGCACTTAACCTTGTCTTCAAGCTAACAACCGCAAAAGTTGCTCTGGCAACTTCACCCCACGACTCAACATTCGACTTTCGTCTTCGATTGTTAATACAACTACTGCCGCCGTTGCGAAGGCGCCGTGCAGCGGCCCAATTTCTCGATACTTGTTGCGCAACCACTGTTGCCGCACGCTTTAATAACATCAACAACAACAACCACCGATCAATATGGCTCGCTTGCGATCCCAAGGCAAAGCGAAAACCCTGGCGCCAGGATCGAAGATTGGAAGGCAGAGAAGGACACGGAAATCCACACAGGCAGATGCGCCGGCTTCGAGCGAAGAGAGCGCCTCTAGAAACACACGCAGGCGGTCATTGCAGCGGACGAAACTTGACCAGCAGCCTACCTCGAGCCCGGGCCGTCGCACGCGGTCGCAGAAAGGAGCCGTTTCTCATGAACGATTAAGCACACCGCCGAAAAGAAAACGTCGGTCAACTGTTGCCGATTCCCAGGAGCAGCCTCCAAAGCGTCAGCGCAACGAGGATGTCGGAGCCGTTGAGGAGGAGCCACATGGTCATGCTAGCGACGACGACTCAGCCCCCCTGAGCCAAGAGTTTTATACCAAAATCAATAAGAGTGCCCTTGGCGAGCAGCTCCAGAACCTGCCCCAACTTCGGCCGGATAACAGCGTTGCGCACCCTGCTGAGACTGAAAGCAGGATGGAAATTGTCGTCGAGGCGTCACAAGATGGAGCACGAGATGAAGAAGCACACATGGCCGAAGTCGATGTCGTGGCTGATAGCTACGGGCCCACGAGAGACGTCTCTGAGCCAGAAGAGGAGGATTCGGCGCCAGCTAAGGGTCAGCAAGAGCTGGATAACCCCGTAGAGCAGCCCGAGTCCATCGTACAATCCGAGGGTGTTGAGCGAGATGATGCTGAACCAAGACTGGCTGGCTCGCACCCGCGATCTTCTCAGCTAGGGAAGCGGAGAAAGCGACGACAGAGCCAAAAGGCTCCCTTTGGCGAGGCGACCTACCAAGAGCCTAGGGGTGTATCTCCGGATCTGGGTTCAAAAATGCCATCCCCCCAAGCTAAGCGTTTCTCCACACGGGGAAGGCCCCGGATTAGCACGATTCAAGAAGATCTATATGAGTTTCAGGGTTCTGATAGAGAGGAGAACCCGCAAAAGGAGATGCAAGAACAAGAAGAGAAATCCAACACGGCGACTGAAGCGACATCGAAGCGGAAGCAATCGCAGCCTCAGTCAACACAGCCACGGCCAACAGAAAACGAGGAGGAACCCGAAACCGAAGATGAGGATGAGGATGTACCAGAGAGCGACCAGGCACCGGACGGGTCCGAATCAGAAGCTCACGAAGATTCTCTGTTCATTGATCCATCCGGGGAGGATGAGGCAACAATCAGAGTCAAGATCCATGGCAGGATGGTTCAAAAACTCTTTACCCTCATGACCTTTTCAGCATGGACGGGCAAACGAAAGTGGGACGAAGATGTGCGCGTGGTTGGCAAATCCGAACCGGAAAAGCCTGCTGGGCGATCTAAAGCTCTCATGGTCGATCTTAATGGTCTATGGGGCCTGTGCTTAGGGGTTCCCAGGGCACCGCGTTTTGAGAGTCAGCATGCATATCAGCGAGAGAACGCCGCTGCATTCAAGAAGTCAATCAGCACTATTAGTCGGCGCGTTGAACGATATGCCTCGTACATCACTACTCGGATGGGATCCTCCGAGACCAATACCAAGGAGCTAGAGAATGGCCGTATAGCTGTCAACCAGCTATATACACGTATAATTCCCATGCTGGTGCTCATCCTCAAACAGGCCTTCCTGGCTGGATGTGATGAATCCAGTGGGAAGAATGCTGGCTCCGTCAAACAAAACGGCGAGTTCACGAAATATATTCTTCAACTATTGGAACGGACTGCAGGCTGGATTAAGAGACTGGGCCATGTGATGTTGGGCTGGCTTGAACTGCACCCTCCCAAGCTGGCGACTCAGTCTATCGCTGAAAGGGACAGAGTGCGCAATATACAGACTTATCGACAACAACTGATCGCAGATACCGGATCGCTCCAAAAAGCACTCGAGGAGGCTTTGAAACAGCACGGTGAACTTGTCAAAGCTCCTGAGCGAGACAGGAGGGAGCAGGAAAGGAGAGAACGTGCGCTCCGTGAGCGGGAGGAGCAGGAAAAGAAGCTCCGAGAGGCTCAGGACCTGCAGATGCAGCGCTTCATCCTGTCAACGCAGAGGAAAAGGCTCTCGCGACCTACAGCGCACCGATCAACACAGGCATTAAATGAAGCCGCGAATCAATCCACATGGGTTGCCTCACAGTCGCTTTCAGGGGACGAGTACTTCGAGAAACATGGAGGATGGCGCTACTGGGAAGATGATCGGCTTCTCAACACGATTCGGAACACACTGCGTCCAAACTATCGGGTGCTCACGGACATGCTTCCCGGGAGGAGTTTAGAGGAGGTTGAGCAGCGAGCGAAGCACTTGAGGAGGAATATTCGGCAAAAATATGAAAAAGCGGGCTGGCAACCACCGGCGTGGTCCTACGATTAGGTGTGATGGGAGAAAGGTATGGGCCAGCTCATTGAGCCTGGGCCATTGGTGTTTACGAGTGCCTGGGGGTGTTTGGGAGCGTTTGGTTTATCGATACCCGGAATGTCTTGAGCGAACTGTTTGGTTTATGAGAGTAGGATGGTGTTTGGCCGGAAGCCATGATCAATATTGATGCTGACGTCTGTGTACTGTACCTTTCTTGGTTGAGTTACCATTCCTGGATGTAACTATAATTGGCGGTTCGGTTATCTTGCAGTTCGTTTGTTGCCTGGTCTGAAAGAGAATCCACCGTGGTCGATTCAGCTTCGGACCATGTTGAAGCCGGGGCAAAAATCCGCTGCATGAACGAGCGAGGGAACATCACGTCTCACCTTTTCGTGGAGTTGGGGTTGTGCCAACGAAGCCGTGCCACATCATCAACGGTCTGCCGGCGTCACATCATGCCACATCACTATCCACTCACACTACACTAGGCGAGAGAAGAGAAGAGCGCAGGTGGTATGAACAGCGCATACATACTGGAAAATCAGGTGCACTAATGGACGTTGGGCTTTGGGAAATGTGTTTCATGGTCGCAGCCTGAGCTGTCACGGCCTCTGCTGCCTCTAGAGTCAGCGAACCGGACTGACTGGAATTGGTTGAAGCGCCCTACGCCACTTGTTCTGAACGATGGACTGCGCTACTGCCCAAGAAGGGCAAGTGGAAAGGAGGATAAAGCATCCCGGTCTAATACACTTGTAGGAACAAGTCAACAACCCGGCCTTTATTATTCCTAGCCCTGTAATAGCTCGACGCGTTTCACACGCGCCTTGAGAGATTTGATAGATCCAGCCAGCCATTGACCCCGCCCTCGTGTTCTTTGTACAGCTCAACTGGGGGAGAAGAACGTGACAATTCTATAGCCTCAAAGAACAAAGATGGTCTGGCCGTGGATGCGAGTGGAAAGACCCTTGCGGTCACAGAGGCCCATCAGGTTTACCTTAGGTAGGGGGAAAACGGCTGTGGCTCGCATTGCATTGCATATAGCGGGCTGGTTCACATGCAGGGCCAGACGTTGCCCAAAGGGTTTCATAAGCAGGTACATACCTAGCTAAGGTAGAGAAAACGGTCTGTTTTACTTAGAGTCGAAAGAGAGGGTTTTATATGCGATGGGCTGGTAACTTATGCCAGCAACTGCCGAACGCTGCTGCGCTCTTGAGCCTCCGGAGCGATGAACCTAAACTTTGCCAGACAGGGCGCGTGCAATATCCCGCTCGACGTTATCACATTGGCTCTAGGCCAGGAACCAGACAGCCACCCGCGCGTAGGTGTGTAGGTACCCAGGACCCCTGGGCACATGCTGCCCCGCCCCCTGGATGCCAACCGTAGCGCTCGCTACAGGCCGTCTACAGGGGCCCATTCTGGCACCTGGAGCGACCGCCTCAGTGGTCGGTGCGCTAGCTCGGGTTCCACTTCCACCAGTCAGCCGTGGAAATGGACGCCCGAAGAGCTGGGCACCGGGGGGGCAACACGGGCAGCTCAGGTTAGTGGAGGCCCGCGCTGCCAGGTACGTACCCGTAATCTAATATCCTGAGCCCATCAAGACAGCTTTTCCTCCCCTTCCACTTCATCTCTCTCTCCCTCCTCAGGAAGCCAGCAGATTTTGACGATAAAGAAGCCGTTGTCGTCCTCTTTGTCCGCTTCATTGCATTGATTCTCTGCTCTACCTCTCCTCCGGCCCGCACCGCATTCCTTTGCCTTTTGGGAGTCTGCGGTTTGCGCTGGACAGCGTGGTTTTCGCTGGATAAAAGGGGACCGACCGACCTGCTAACGAGGTGAGATTAATCAATCCCATTCCCGCTCGGATCCTTGACACGGGGCTCCATAGCTCGTGCTTCTGATTCCCTGCTGTATCCTGATTGTCCGTCACGAACGGCTGAGCTGTGTCATTCGACATTGGACGACTTGATAGCCGCGAGCTTCTGTGGAATCTCTAGCTTTTACTTCTGCTTTCTTATTTCACGGCCCTCCCCATCCTTCTTTCGCTGACCTCCTCCCCCTTGCAGAGTAACACTCGCTATACGCGCCCTTACCGCGAATCATGTCCGAATCCGAGAGTTTCGACATTGTCCAGGCCGAGGAGGCTGTTAGCTCTCCCACTGAGGCCCCGGCCGCCGAACCAGAGAGCCCCCAGACAACGACTCCTGCTTCCCCTAACACGCCGGCCAAGGAGAAGGAGAATGTCGAGTCGAAGCCCGCTTTGAAGCGCCCTGGGGCTGCTTCATCTACCACTGCAACTCGTCGCCCGGGTTCGACCTCGGCCACCAAGCCCACCACGGCTAGCACCCGTGCTCCCGGCGGCTTGAGCAAGCCCCCGACCCGACCTCCGGCTTCTACTGTTCGACGGACCGCAACTTCGTCTACCTCCACGTCGAGCCACCGAAGCCGCCCTAGTATGAGCGCTAGCGAGGATGACAAGAAGTCTACCGCTTCGGCCACGTCGGCTCGTAGGGCCAGCTCCATCATGTCGAGCCCTGGCAAGACAGCTGAGAGAAGAACCGTTGGCTCCGCAGGCTCGACCACTGCTACGCGAAGACCCGCGACCACGGCGAGCTCAACAACGCCGAGGACCGCGACGGCCAGCAGGACTTCGACCACTCACCCCACCACCGCAACTCGAACCACCGCAACCCGAACGGCCGGCGCGACGCCGACGTCTGATGCCCGAAAGCGGCTCTCTACCTCGGGATCTTCCCTGACTGCTTCTCGAACCGCTGCTCGACCTACAGCCTCTTCTGCCGAGGTTTCCAAGGAGATTGAGGCGCTCAAGGCGAAGTTGGCTGAAGGCGAGACCGAGATTCAAACCCTCAAGGCTGAGGTCAAGACCTCTGAGGAGAAGATTGCCGAACTCACCGAGCAACTTGGCAAAGAGGTTGGCGCCCACGAGTCTGAGGATAAGCTTCGCCATGACAATGACGAAACTGTTGCCACTCTCAAGTCCGAGCACGAATCTGCCATTGCTGCCCTCGAGGGTCAGGTGTCGGAGGCGAACGAGAAGCTCCAAACCGCAGAAGCTGAACTTGAGAAGGTTCAAGCCGATCTCGCCGCTGCCGTCAGCGCCAAGGAGGCTACTGAGAGCGAGCTGGATACACTGAAAAAACAGCTCGAAGCCGCTCAGGCCGAAGGTGAGGAGAAGCTCAGCTCTAGCCAGGAAGCTCTGCAGAAGGCCATTGATGAGCACGCTTCCAAGATCGAGGAGCTCAAGATCTCGCTTGATGCTGAGAAGGCGTCTGCTATCGAAGCTTTGGAGGCCAAGCACAAGGAGGAGCTTGATAAGGACCATGCCGATGCCTCCTCTCACGAAACTGCTCTGGCGGAGCTCAAGGCGAGCCACGAGGCCGCCACCGCCGAGTTGCAGAAGAAGATTGACGAGCTGACTGCTTCTCAATCTGCCTTGGAGTCTGCCAGCGACGACAAGCTCAAGTCTGAGCAGGAGGCACATACCGCTAAGATTGCTGCCCTTGAAGCTGACCTTGCAGAGTCGAAAGTGGGCCTCGAGGCTGCTGAGAAGGCTACCGAGACGGCCAAGGCCGAGATAGAATCTCTCAGCGGCGAAATCAGCAAGCTCCAGAGCAGCCTGGCTGAAAAGGAATCCGAGCTTGAGAGCGCAAAGCAGGATCTTGCCAAGGCCCAAGAGGAGGCTGCCACTTCCAAGGCTCAGGCTGAGGAGGCCCAGAAGTCACTTGCCGAAAAGGAGGATGAGATTGCCAAGGTCAAGGAAATGCACGACGAGCGACTGAAGAGCATCTCCCAAGATTATGAGACAGAAATTGAGGCTCTCCGAGGGGACGCCTTCTTCAAACGCAAGTATGAGGAACTTGAGACCCAGCACAATGAGCTCAAGACTTCCTCCTCGGAGGCAACTGAAGGCCACAGTAAGGCTCTCGAGGCAGCCAAGGCCGAGCACGCTGCTGCTGTTGCTGCCCTCGAAGAGAAGGAGGCCGAATATCAGAAGAACCTCGATGCACTCCGCGCCAGCCATGCGGAGGAGCTTGAGTCTTCAAAAAACACCGCGAATGCTGATCGAGATGCCCGTGTCGCGGAGATCGAGTCGCTCAAGGAGAGTCATGCCAGGCAACTCGAGGTTCTCAAGAGCGAGGGAGCGACAACTCATGCTGATGAACTTGAGGAACTCAAGACTGCTCATGCTAGTGTCTTGGAAGCCTTTAAGAAGGAATACGCGGAGGAGAAGGAGAAGCTCCTGACCGATCACCAATCCGAACTGACCGCAGCCAAGGAGACAGGGGAGACCGCGCATGCCACCGAGATCGCCAAGCTCAAGGCTGAGCTCGATGGTGCCAGAGAGGCCGGTGACGCCGCCCATACATCCGAGCTCGAGGCCTTGAAGGCCAAACTTGAGGCGGACAGGCAAGCCAGCGACAAGGAACATGCCGAAGCTTTGGCCAAGGTCCAGGCCGAAATTGAGGCTGCGAAAAGCGCCGGAAACGATGCTCATGCGGCTGAGATTGCGAAGCTCAAGGCCGAGCTCAAGGCTACCAAAGAAGCTGATGACAGTGCTCATGCAGCAGAGCTACAGGCTCTGAGAGCTCAGCTCGAGGAGACTAAGAATGCAGGCGACAAGCAGCATACCGATGAGCTGGCGAAGTTGAAGGCTGAACTTGAGAGCGCAAAAGAGGAAATCGAGAAAGCACAAGCTTCCAGCAAAGAGGCCATCGAGCTCGCTCGATTCGAACTGGAGAAAGAACACGCCGCTGAAGTGGAGAAACTCTTGTCTTTCAACGGTGAAGTCATTGATCGCATGAAGACGGAGAGCGCAGAGGCCAAGAAGGAGCTGAGTGAGCTTACTCAAGTTAACACCAAGGCTATCGAGGACATGATGGCCGAGCACAGGAGTAACAACACTCACTTGGAAGACAAGATCACCCAGTTGACTGCTGCCAACGCTGAACTAGAGTCTGCCGTGAAGACTGCTCAAGAATCTCTTGAGAAGGCCCAGGCCGAGGTTGAAGACCTCTCCCACCAGCTGGCCCAGGAGAAGACCGAACGATTCACAGCGCTTGCTGAGCTAGAGGATGTGAAGAACATCAAGCCTGACACGACCGAGGCGGATGCGCTCAAGAGGGAGCTGGCTACTGCCAAGAAGTTCCATGAGGAGGCCCTCGCCGCTGTTCAGGGCGACCTGGAAACCGCAAAGGGCGAGTTGTCGACCGCAAAAGAGGATCTGGTGCTGGTGCAAAAGGATCTCGATGCCTTCAAGGCCGAAGCCGACGCGAGCCAGAAGACGGCCAAGGCTGACTATCAGGATCTCAACGACAGCATGACCCTTCTTGTAGAAGAGGCCGAGAACAAGGTCAAGGATCTCGAGGCAAAGTTGACCGAGACCACGGCCAAATTTGAGGATGGAGAGAAGAAGGTGGAGGTGCTTGAGGCACAGCTGAGGGTCAAGGACGCCGAGATTGCAGAAGCCAAGGTGAGCTCTACAGCTTGATGGAAGTGCCTGGAGACACTTCAATGCTAATACGTGACCAGGCCAACGCCGCCGCCGCCGCCAAGCCCAAGGGTCTCGCAGCCAGCAGATTTGCCGACGCAGAGGGCGACGACGCCTCCGCTGCGAAGGAAGATGCGGCGGAAGGTGAGGAACTTGACGACCATTCCTCAGTAGCACTTGCTTCGGTGCGAAAGCCCCTTGCATGATGCACCAGCACGATTTCTTTTGTGTCATGCTGGACCAAAGTGAACCGGAGGCTAACGTGTTTGTCACAGATAAGTAAAGCGAGGTTGACAGCTAAGCAAATGGATACCCTTGATAGGGAAATGAGGGATCGTAACTTGCAGTGAGTACCGGTGTTGAACGCATTGCTACTGTGGTTAGCGGCTACTGACTCGGAACGCAGGCTGTTGAAGTCGATCACGGATAAGTCGTCACCCGGAGTTGCTGAGCGACAGTACAACTGAACAAGCGGCGTCGCCGATGGAAGCTCACTGTGTGTTGTCTTTTTCACAATCTAGTTCTCTGTAATACCCGCGGCCTCGTATCGTGAGAGCTGCAATTTTGCTTCTTGCTTTTACACAACAATACCGGGAAGAGTGGTTGGGATATCGGGTACAGCTGGGATGCTGAATCGTCGGTGGGTTGTTGACAGACGGAGATGACATGGAGGAGCATATGCTTAAGTCATGTTTTGGAGACAGTAATACCATGTATGTACGACAGTGCCTGAGGAACGACGATACCCCATTCGTTGCCATTTCACTTCAGTCTGCGATCTCTGACTCATGTGACCATCTTGTTATCAAACGAAGAGGGAGGATTCCGTCGATCTCAACGGACATGATATAACTGCTGCTAGTTCTGACTTGTGGCCTTTAATCTACTCGAGCCCGACGACGTGGAAGTTGAAGAAGCAGTCGGCGTTCGTCTCAGCGACATCCACTACACTGGCCGCAGTCATGACAACAGAACTACCCCTTACAAGCTCAACCTTTTGTGGACCAGCCCGAATACCGGGAACCGAAGCGTAGTTCAGGCCAGCATGTGCAGGACTCTCGCCGATGACTTGCCCACCACTCGTGACACGGATCTGCAAATCGGAAGCATCAGAGCCGACAACAATAGCATAGTTGACGGCGTCTATGGCCGACTGCCAATTGTCGGGCTTCTGGCAGCTGGCAGTCTTGAGGATGGGGCGGTACCAGAGTGCCCCGACTGCTTGGGCGGCGTTGGGAGGTGCCATGCTGGCGGCGTCTTTGCCGTCCTTGTAAGCAGCGATGAAGGAGGCGATGAGTGGCTGCCAGCCAAAGTGAGGCCAGTGACCCGTGTCGGAGTAGTCGAGAATCTCCTTGGAAAGGCCTTCGGCCCAGTTGTTGCCAATGTAGTGGCTCTCGCCAGCATCGTTCTGTAAGCATCACGTTAGAAGATTCTAGTGTTTGGTGGATGTGGCAGATGGTTTACCCAGGTGAGGACCTCGACAAAGTCTGGCTGGAGGGAGAGGAGCTGGGTCATGCGCTGGGGGAGGTTGACTTCACCAATACGATAATAATGGCCTCCACAACATTTCTTGTACTGGAGGGAAGACAGGGCTAAGATGATTGTGCTTAGCTAGGGTGCAAAGAAGGGTGTTGGGGGGACACTTACGAGCCATGTACGTCTTTTGGCGCTCATGGGCTGCTTCTTGGACCACAGTGTCGACGGCATCGCTCACATTTGCAGGCGAGTTTCCCGGAGCAGGCCATGCGGTTTCCCAGCCAAAGACGCCATCTACGACACCACCCCACTGCTGGAACCAAGTGTCGGGGTTATTGTAGCCGGGAGAAGTGTCGGCGTTGGGGAGGAAGTAGACTTGGCCGTTGAAGTTGTCCTGCATCCACGAGCGAAAGCCATCGGGCCCGACGCTCCCGACGCTGAAGGTGCTGATGACGGGGTGGCTGTCGGGCCCGGCAGTGAGATAGGACGGACGGTTGATAAAGTCACTAACGAGTTGAGTGTATTCGTTGATGTCGGCCGTCTGGTGGAAGTCGAGGCTGAAGAAGAGCTTGAAGTCTTTGGAGTCGGCGTAGTCGAAGAGCTGGCGTATAGTGGTCCTCGCCCAGGGCTCACCGGGGCGGCCGATGTTGAGGGCAAAGGCGTCGAAGCCGAGAGCTTGAGCCTGGTCTACGTCGAGTTCTGCATGGCCGCTGCCTTCATTGACGGTGCCGATCTGAGGTGAGTGTCAGGTTGGCATGGAGCTGTTGCAGATGGTTCAAGTAAAGCTCACCATGTAGTGACAATAGACTGACTTGGCGTTGACGACATGGCTGGCTGCAAATGCGAATGCGGTCAAGGCCCAGATTGAATATCTCGAGATTAGCCGGGCCATGTTTGGCAGGTTCAGGTGTAAATGGGCCTGGATATTTTCTCAGTGGTGATGAGGGCATCTCGGGGTTTATATCTTTGTCTGCTTCATGACCCTGAGAACGGTCAATTAACATGGAACAGACACTAGGCTTTACAGATCCAGGAGGATCAGGTTAATTCCGACTCGCATGATCTATCGGGTGTTAAAGGTTCTTGACAGCTTCCTAATTGAATCATTCACCGTGACATACATACATGGTCGAGGTAACGTTTGATCAAGGGTGCGGACTTGCAGCTCAAGGAATGTGCCGAAGAATTGAGCCTGATCTAGCGCTACTAGTATTCTGGGTTCTTGGTGGTCAGTGATTCTAGCACGCGGGTTGAAGGAATACTATGCTGGTTCTAGGTTTAGATTAAGGAACTGGCTAAGCCTCGTGGGATATGTATTGTGAAACAGCCGTGCACAAGTAAAAGGCCTTGGAGAAGAAGTGTTATTACAGATACGGATGTGTCTCTCTGCTGAGGCCCCCGCCCTATAACCATCGAGCATGTGTGTTGAGCCGGGCCGTCTTGCATGACCTTGGCCAATGGCAGCTTGTGCCGAAGAATTCACCCAAGAGCGGGCGGGACGGGAAGATCGACATGGGCATGGGTGCACGCTCGGCCGGGCGAGACGAGACACGGCTGCAGCTGCTGGCGTCAATGACGTTGGCCTTCTCCTCTTCTCCCGACGCCTCTGGCGAGTAATTCTCCCGCAAGCCCTCTCTCGAAGGTGAATTGGGCAATTGTGGATTCTGGTGGCCACAGGCATCCATTTATTGCACCTCCCCTCTGCCCTCCTGCCCGAGTTCACAGTGGGGAAGGGGAAGCGGCGTTGGAGTTGGGGTACTTGACATCTCCCAACCGCCACCTCCCCCATCTCGCTTCATCTTCTCTGCGCACGAGTTATCCAAGCCTCTCTCTCCTTCGCTCGTTGCAACATGGACAAGTACACAATCCCGAATGACCCCGTCGCCGACCCGGCTTCCGTTGTGGCCGGAGACCACTACCGCTTCACCTTGATCAATGACACGGTGCTTCGATACGAATGGTCCGAGGACGGCGTCTTCGAGGACCGGCCCTCTACCTTTGCTCTCAACCGAAGATTCCCAACTCCGCAATTCTCAGTCTCCGACACAGATGAGCAGCTCGAGATCAGGACAAGCTCATTCCAGGTCACTTACAACAAAAAACGATTTGATCGCTATGGCCTCATTGTCAGCTTCAGCAATAAGAACACCCTGTGGGGTGCTGATTGGCGATATGGAGAGGTGCCGCAGAACCTCGGTGGCACAGCGAGGACCCTTGACGAGGTCAATGGCCGCTGCGAGCTGGAGCCTGGCATTCTCTCCAAAGCCGGATACTCGGTCCTCGACGACACCAAGTCCATGTTGTTTGACCCTGCTGGGCTTGCAGCCCCTCGACGACCCGGAGATCGCATTGATGGCTATCTTTTCTGCTATGGCCACGACTACAAGCGTGCCATGAAGTCATTCTTCGCCATCTCGGGCAAGCAGCCGCTTCTACCTCGTTGGGCACTGGGCAATTGGTGGAGCCGATACTTTGCTTACACTGATGAACAGTACCTGCAGCTCATGGACAAGTTCGAGAGGGAGTCGGTTCCCTTGTCTGTGGCTGTTATTGACATGGACTGGCACCAGGTCCATGGCGATCATATTCCTCACGCTGGCTGGACAGGTTACACGTGGAACAAGGAGCTCTTCAAAGACCCCAAGGCTTTCACCAGAGCCTTGCACGACAAGAAGCTCAAGATCACTCTTAACGATCACCCCCACGCTGGAGTCCACCATCACGAGGACCAGTACGAGGAGATGGCCAAGGAGTTGGGCCACGATACTTGTTCCCGCGCGCCAATCCTGTTCAACCCTGTCGACCCCACGTTCATGCGTTCGTACCTCAACACTCTCCACCGCAGCCTCGAGAAGGATGGTTGCGACTTTTGGTGGGTTGACTGGCAGCAGGGTCCATACTCTAGAATTCCTGGACTCGATCCCCTGTGGCTCCTTAATCACTATCATTTCTTGGATCACGAGCAGCAAAATGGTTCCGGAAAGGCCATCATCTTTTCACGATTCGGCGGCCCGGGGAGCCATCGATATCCGGTCGGCTTCTCCGGAGACAGCATCATGACTTGGGAGTCGCTCAAGTTTCAACCCGAGTTCACTGCGACTGCCTCCAACATTGGGTACGGCTGGTGGAGCCACGACATTGGCGGCCACATGGGAGGCTATCGCGACGACGAGCTGGCGACGCGCTGGCTCCAGTTTGGTGTCTTTTCGCCCATCATGAGACTGCATTCGCAGAATGGCTTGTTCACCTCCAAGGAGCCTTGGCTATACCGGCCCGAGTTTGCAGCGGTGATGAACAAGTTTCTTCAGCTCCGACACCGCATGGTTCCCTACCTCTACACAATGAACTTTGCCTCGGAGCATGATGATGAGCCAATAGTGCAGCCTCTGTATTGGAAGTACCCGGAGAGGAATGAGGCCTATAGCAAGCCTAACCAGTACTACTTTGGCTCAAACCTGGTGGTTGCACCCATTGTGAGTCCCCGCGATAAGAGGACGAACTGTGGTGCGGTGGATGTATGGGTGCCTCCTGGCCGCCACGTCGACATCTTTACTGGTCTAATTTACGATGGAGATCGAGATATAAGGATGCATCGTAGCATTCAGACCCTCCCTGTTCTTGCACCTGAGGGCGCCATTATTCCGCTAGACAAGGAGCTGAAGCCTGCTAACGGGTGTGCAAACCCTGCCGACTTTGAGGTTCTTGTAGTCATTGGCAAGGATGGCGAGTTTATGATTCACGAACGCGTAGAGGACGACGCAGTTTCCTCTGCTGGAACTCAGACCTACCGTGACTTTTTCCTATCTTATCAGCAAGCCAACGGGGGCCTCGTGATTCAGTCAAAGGGCCGAGGGTGGACTATCAAGTTTGTCTCGCTGATGACGGTGCCCAAGGATCTAGCCATCTTTGCAAACGGCAATGTTGCCGTCTCAGATGTCGAGACTTATGTCGAGGACTACCCCCGCGTTCCCGGCTTGGTGGTGAAGATTCCCAGGCTTTCTGACGAAATTGAAAATATCGCCATCCGTCTAGGCGAAGACCCGCAACTGAGCGTTCTCGACCGATCCAAGAGAATCCAGGACTCGATTCTGGATTATCAGATGGACATGTCACTTAAGGAAAAGGTCTGGGGTATTGTCCAGTCATCTCGACCTGCAGGTGTCAAGATTGGGCGACTGATGAGTCTTGGTTTGGACACAGACTTGCTCGGACCTGTAATGGAGCTGCTCTTGGCCGACAGCCGATAGAATATCAGCGATAAAACTATGGGAAAACAGTTCAAGTCAGGATAGATTGATAGAACATCTAGAGGTTAAGTCATGTTGCTGCGAGTGACGCCACTTTAACCCCTGACTTAGGCAATATCGTGCGTAAGTAACCTCTGGCAGACACATTTTCCTCAAAAGACCCAGATGAATCCTTCCTTCGCAAAGGTTTAATCCGAGGAGCCAAAAAAAAAAAAAGAAGCAGGGCAAAGGGCAAAAATACATACAACACCGGGGATTCGCTGGTCGTCACCGACCCAACTACTAATCCAGCGCTTCGCAGCTTGACTCTGGGGGAGCGGACGGGACCCCGTATTTTCTACGAGCTATGGTCGTATGTAACAGTTAGACAGGCTGGGCTGCTTTAAGAAGCCAGTAGATTTTGAGAAACGACCGAAAGGTGTGTTTATATGAAGACAAACTTACAACCACCTATGCTGTTGACAGGAGGGGTTTTGCTTTTTTGGAACTCATCATTCCTATGAATTTAGAGCTGCAAGAATACTTAGAGCTGCATCAGCAAAACTGAGACAGGAAAAGGTTACACCAGCGAGCGAAATGCTGGGCCTTGGTTGAAGTGACAGTACAAGGTGATATTGTCAGTCTTGGCATCTTGTTTGCAATCCTCACAATGAACAGATTTATGATTCTAGTATCTATTGAGCCCGTTAACTAGACATTCGGCACATTCATGATGATATTTTTATTACCCATGACTTGACTACTGGGCCTATAGGGTAGTGCCTCATGGTAAGATCCCATCTACTTATATGCGCATCAAGACTGTTATTGGTTGATGATGATGTGTTGTTTGAAGAAAGGCTTAGCACTCTGAGATTTTGTACTTGAGAATTGCTTACTTTCACCGAGAGTCGCTGAGGGACATGATCAAGAAGCCAGGATGCTTTACAGGTGTGTCGATGCGCCGAGGTAGCGCCTTGGAGGCAACCATCGCATGCGGGCAGGGATCAGATTGGTCTTCCTTTTGCTGTTTGGCTATTGCCCGGTCTAATGCACTGGCGTTCCATCCTTGAGGAATTGACATGCGGGTAGATGCATAGCGCTTAACGTAAAGTCTGGAGAAGGAGGACCTACGGGGAAGGAGAGTGGGGCAAACTCAACTTCAACCTCAGCTCCTCCACTCTCGCTCTCTCTTCTCTCTCCATCCTTTCAGACTTGTACCGCCATGTCATCGAAGCTCAGAAACGCCAACCCCTGTGATGGATGCGCCCTGAGACGTGTCAAGTGCCAGGAGACACGCCCGTGTCACGAGTGTCGCGTCCGAGGCATCGAGTGCACCGTTCTGCGGGTTCGGAGGAAGCGTGGGCCCAAAGGAGGCCCTAGGAGCGCCACCAAGGCCAAAGTCGAGGCCTTTCAGAGGAATATCAAAGACGCCCAGCTGCAGGACTCTGCAGCCTGTAGCACCGACGACACCCAAACAAGCCCCAACGACGATGCGACCAGTCAGTCCAGCAGGAGTCAGAGGCTCGAATCTCTATCCTTGCCCAGGACGCCTTCTGCACCAAGCAGTCCTTTGCCCCACTATCGACTCCCATTAGATATTTATCGGCGGTTCCTTGACATTTTTAAACGTCAGGCCTACTCCATCTGGCCAGTCGTCAACTCCAATGACCTATTTGCAAAGATAACCCGAGACGACAAAGATTACGAGGCTCATGCCCTCGCAGCATCTCTATGCGCAGCCACCATCGCCCAGTTGCGAGTCTCGGAGCATACACCGCTGCGGAACACAGTGTCGTCACTCCAATTCGCCACTGAATGTCTGCAGTTCCGGGAACTCTATGACCACCGTGAAACCTTTACCGTCGCCTCCGTTTTGATACCCTTCTTCCTTCACATTTATTACGCCAACGCCAACAAATTACGTACTGCGGGTCTTTTCCTGAGAGAATCAATTACATATGTCCAGTTCTTGGAACTTGGACACCCCGAGACTTATAGCCACTTAGACAAGCGGGAACGGTCACTCCGACTTCGGGTCTACTGGCTACTCTTTATTTCTGAAAGGTATCCAAGCCACCCCAAAGCCCAGAAAGCCAATGCCTAATCCAACATGGTAGAACATACTCTGTACAGCACGGCCTACCGGCAATGCTTCAAGCTATTGATACTCTGCCAGATGTCGAGGATGACATGGGCGATGAACACTTGATGCAGGCCTTTATATCACTGGCACGACTCTTTGCATACCTGGAGGGAAACTTCACGACTTATTCATCCAGCCAGCAGCCACTGGAGAGACAGAAACTGGTGTCCTACCAGGCCGATCTGTGCCTGGATTCGCACGACCATGATGCGCTGGAAGCTCAGCGCGTAGATCACTTTGTCACCCGACAGTGGATCAGGCTCCTGCTGTGGGAGTATACTGCGCGGCACTTTGCAATGTCTTGTTACCCCGACTATGAAGCATTCAATTTGTTCTTGCCAGTCAAGATTGGGCATGAGATGCTGTCGCTTTTTTCAATGGCCACGGATGCTGCCATCAAAGCCCATGGATATGGAATTGTGAGTAGACCGACAAGCTGTCCGATAATATTTTCAGCAGCGCGCGCTGACCTTTTAATCTTACAGGAGCTCAAGGTATTTCGACTAGCAGATACAATGATGGATATCGTAGCTTGTACGCCTTGGTCTGCCCGGGGCAGCGGCATGCTTGTTGGCTCTGGGGACATATTAGACTCTCTTCAACGGGTTCTGCTTGCTGTTGGTGGTCAGGAATCTACCTTTTTGCAGAAGATGCATGCCCGCATGTCGCAATTAGAGTTGACGACGGGGTCTTGGCCATATCATACTATATCAGAGCCAAATAAGGAAGTGGAAGAGACAAGGAATGGCGGCACAAGTTGATGCGGTTTCTTTGATATCAAGCAGGAACACAAGACAAGATGTAACATCACGAGCAGTTATCAGACATGACCCCTATAAAGACACTAACAACTAGCTTCGTATTTTGCTTTAACTATTGTATCACACGTCGCCATTCCCATCTAAATATCAAAGATTGGGCAGCATATCAACTATCTCGAGCAGATATATAATCATGAAGCACATATGCATATGTTCTGGTCAGCTTAGGCGAGCTCGCACTCAATCAAACTCTCGACACCGTTGGCGACAGTCCAGATCTTGGTGATCTTCAGGCCAGCCTTGCCCAACAAGCTCTGCCAATTCTCCTCGGTACGCTCCCTCGAAGCGAGAAGTGTCAACATCATGACGTCCAGGGCTGTGGCCTCCCACTGAGCTCCAGTATTGGGAATGACGTTTTCATTAATGAGGAGCTTGCTGTAGCCGGGCTTCATGGCTCCCATGACGGTGGTGAGGATCTTGAGACAAGTCTCGTCGGACCAGTCGTGAAGGACCGAGTGCATATAATATGCGCGAGCACCTTGATGCACAGTTAGAATATGCGACGAGGCCAGGTTAGTTAAGTATGACGTACCTTTGACGGGCTGCTCGGTAAAAAAGTCGTACTTTGTTCTCTCAATCTTCTTATCGAGCTTGGTGATCTGATCAATGACGACAGGAAGATCCTGGAGGATAAGACGGCCAGGGGCGTCAGGGAACTTCCGGTTGAACTCGCCAATATCGTGACCAAACGAGCCGCCAATATCGACTAGAAGCGCTGCATCATCGCTTTGCTCAAAGCCACTAAAGAGATTCTCCTGGACAGGGAAGAAGTCAGCATCCATCCACGAGGGCCGCCCTTGTCGGTAGCCTCCCATGTGGAGATGGAACATCTGGCCGTAAGGGGGATTGGTGTGCAGATGCTCGAAGAAGGTCTTTTGTGTATTGTATCCGAGTTGGAGAGGTGAGTTGGCGATGTCGGTGGGATCCTTCCACGAGTTCAGGTCGGCCCATTCGTGGAACTTTCCGAGGGCATTGAGACAAGCTCCAGAACTGGGACGCATTAGGACGACATCAAGGTGTAAGTAAGGGCTCAAGGGGAGCTTACATGCAAGGGTAGCCGGCATTGATGAAGGGGAAGGCCATAGACCTGGTGAAGTTGTTGAGCTCGTATGTATCGAAGCCGACCTCGGTGAGGTAGCCCATGGAAGAGATGTGTCGGAGCAGACGGGCTTGAATGGTCAGTGAGGATCAGGTTGATCGTGTGTCGAGCAGCTTACCAAGAAGAGCAGGCTCAATATCCTTTGCTTTGGCGACATCGGCAACATTGAAGGGGCCATCGAGCTTTACTAGGTAGGTCCAGAGGTTCTTGTGGGTACCTGCAGTCAGGGCGCAGTGTAGTGAAGGCTGTAGAGGACATATCGTCAGACTAGTGACTCTTCAATGACGAGCAGCAAATTCACTTACCTCTGCCCAACAATGGCGCAGCATGGTCTCTCGAGGAGTCTCAAGCGACTGCCAGAGGCTCTTGGCCTTGGCCATCATCTTGAGTCTGGCTTCTTGGTCATGCTTGTCAAAGGTCTGATTCAGGGCATTGATCTCGTTAATCAGCCCGGGAACTGCATCGACGTTGGCGGCCTTGAGGGCAATGGAGACGTCCTCATCCGAAAACTTGTCAGCTCCATTGGTCTCTAGAGTCGTGACGGATTCGGCAGCGTCATGCTCAGAAGCATTTGAGCTACTGCTCTCGACGACGATCTCTGTCGTCTCAAGGGGGCCTTTTTGATCACTGCCGGGACCGCTGATTACGACCTTTTCGACTCCGTTTGCTCTGGGAACTGTGGTGTCAGACATGATGGGGAAACTTTTCTTCTGGAATAAACAAAAAATATGTAAAGGGGGCGCGAATAAGCGTAAGGTCTCAATGGGATGCTGCACTGTACACTAGAAACAACTTAGTCACTGGGCTACAACGATGGGAATGGCAAGCTGATGATAGAAATACCAGAGTCTATCTGGGACCTGTGGAGGCCACAGCATCAGGGTTTGTCGGCCCAGATCAATGGGCTTCCCCTTTCGAGGTTGCTAGCTCGTCATGGCTCGGTTGGCAACGCATGATGCCTGCTCGATCACTCCAGAAGCAGAAAGATGCCCCTGAGATAGTCGGAACAAGTCGCCGCAAATGGTTCGAAGAGCAACACGCCGTCCAAGCATCCGCCACCGCTTGGGTAACAATCAGAAGTAGATCTTTGAGGCGGATTCTGGCGCCATGCGGTATCGAGACGGGTTCCTCCTGTCCCCTTGCCGGGGCGTCGACAATGGGTTGCGCTGGGACCAGAAGCCACGAGGCTGCGCTATTGGGCTTGGGACCCTTGCCTATCACGGCAGGAAGTGTTTCAATTCGGAGGATTTGATGGGTATAACCTGGGTAAAAGAGGAGCTGTTGGGTCTCTGGAACCATGTTCAATGTGACGTCGAACCAACACGGCTCTTGGGAGCTGCTACCAGGACACAAAGAGTTAGCCTGATACAACCAGCTTCTGGGTGATCTTCATACCCCGCGGGTCCAAGAGCCCTTGAGAATTGCCTGTACCTGCGCCTTTGCTCGGGTCTGACTCGCTGACCCGGATCGGATCCGCGATGACTAGGGGGGGCATGTTGGGCCAAGACCAACGACTGCGACGTGGAAGGGTGCTGACGACGCAGATGGCAGGGAAGTCGATGCATTGGCAATCAACTGATGGTGTCGATGGTTCATCAGGCACGTGGAAATGACGTGCCGGAGCTGAAGAACAATCAACCGCAGGTCGTTTTGAGTCGTGCCTGCCCAAGTGCTTACAGCGCGGCAGACTAAGACAGTTCAGCGGGCAACCTCAACCGGTCTAAGCGGCAGGTAGAGTACCGTTAGCGAAGCTGGTGGTGCCGTAATTTACTGGCATAACGGCGCTGGAAACGGTCTGATAACGTGGAGTGATCAGGCCGGCATTAGCGTTGAGGCTCGTTCGACTCACATCCACGATACGGCTCTCGCGTAGAGGAGCACTGCAATTATTGGCTCGAATCCGGTGATCCCTGAGGCTGCTGTTGGTTCGACCCCTCCCGCGACAGCCGGGGGTGTTCGGCACATGCTTCTAGATGACCCGTGCCCAACGCTAGGGAGCCCTGGGAGCCCTGTACCCCTGGCTAGCTCAGCGCATCACAGAGACTAATAAAGGATGGAACTCCTGGGAGCAGCGTTGCATTGCGGAAGAACATCACGTTATATCTGGGCAAGAATAGTCTCCCTGTGCGATTTCGCTATCCTCCCTGTGTTTAAGCCTATTATGGCATTTAGTGGGTCCGCTAAGGATTTTAGTGTCTTGGCAAGGTACTTCAGTCTCATATATTCTGAAATACTAAAGAAAAATCTCTAGAAAATTCAAAATAAGAGATAACTTCTTAAAAAAAGAACAGAGGTTAGGGTTAGAGGTTAGGATTCGATAGGATTAGTGGTTAGTGTTAGGGTTAGGGTTATATTAGGGTTAGGGCTAGGATTAGACGTGAGGGTATATGTATCTGCTGAAAGTATCACAGGGAGGATAGCGAAATAGCACAGGGAGACTATCCTTGGCCTTATATCTGCGGCGATCAGCAATTGATTTTCAGCGGTTGGAATCCCAGTGGAGGCCCTGGCGCGGATGGGTTCCGGGCGTTGCGGATGCCCTCAGGTCCAGCACCAGCGCCGGGGGCATGGATCTTTGGACGACTGCCTGTCTGGCACCTCCATGGCACCCAACACCAACGTTACCATCGATTGGGCTACCCCTGACTGACACTGACAAGACACTTGTTTGGCTTGTCAATAGCTTCTAGAAGGCGTGTTGCATCGTGGCGCCCATCAACGACAATCAGGCTTCCACTCTGCCCATCCCATGCGCCGTGGGCTCACGTCGAGTTACCAGCAGGACGGACAAGCCCGCCACGTCGGCGATAACTTCTCTCAACGGCCCTGATCTACGCTCCGGCCCTCCTTGGCTTCAGCTCCCATGTCCGAGCTCAGAAACATGCATGGAACGGAGACGCAGCCGCACTCATCCCTGCAGGCTTATGCTCTCCCCTCCCCGGCTTACACTCTCGCCGTCCCTGACTTGAGTCAGCTCACTCGGGACAAAATCTACGATTCTTGGTGAGAACCGCGGGCAACTGCCGTACCACCTGAAGTTGAGGGACCAGAATGCTTGCATATGATATGTACCAACCACTAGCCTCGACGCCAAGTGTGCCGTCAGGTTCCGACACACATAAGCAACGGCATGCTTGCTGCATTTTGGCGCCACGCCCGTTAATGCTTGTTCCCATTCTTTTTCTCCGTCGTCTGGCTGTTGGTCGTCTTTTCATTACTCTGGCTCCAAACTCCGTCCCAGTTGTACCCCCCGTTTCTGTGCCGTTGGTTCATGTTTGGTTCTCGACATGTCGGCCTCTGCGACTGCGGTCGAGCACGACCAGAGCTATCTGGACGCCAACAAGGGCCCCGTCATCTTGGGAGTCATTCTCACCGTGTCCATTCTCAGCACCATCTTTGTCGCCGGTAGAGTCTACACTCGAAAGAAGATCTTGGGCGCGTTGCATCTTGACGACTGGTTCACAATTGTTGCTGTGGTAAGTGTCTGGCTTTGCTATGAACCATCTTCTACTCTAACTTTGAATGAAATAAGATTTTCGAATGGACTCAAGTTGCATTGTCCATCGTAGCTGTCCGGAGTGGCAATGGCAGACACTTCGATCTTCTCTCCTTGACCCAGAAGCAAAATGCCATCCTCTTCACCATCCTGGGCTTTCCCTTCGGAGTCATGGCCTTTGGATTTCCTAAGCTGGCCGTCGTGGCTTTGCTGGTGCGCATTATGAACCCCTCCAAGATCCAACAATACATTCTCTGGGGCCTCGCCTCGTGCTGCATGCTCAGCCTGTTGGGCTGCATCATCATTCTATTTGCCCAATGCCAGCCGAGCCGGGCTCAATGGGACTTTTCCATCACCGACAAGGCTTGCTGGAGTCCTTGGATCCTGGTCGACTTTGCCATCTTTGCTGGAGGTAAGCAAGCCTCATTCCTTCTGTTTGTTGCATGGGTTGATTGTCTGATAGCTCTATCTGCGACTACCGACCTTTATCTCGCTGTGTATCCTGCCGTGGTTCTCTGGCAATTACAAATGAACATTCGGAAGAAGATTGCCCTCTCTTTTGCTCTAGGAATTGGCTCCATGTCCGTGTTCTCCTGACTTCTTTCTCGACACCATCACTGAACAACATCTCCAGTGCCACCGTCGTCGCCATCTACAAGTGCACTCGGCTGCCGTCGCTAGCAAGCTCAGACTTTTCTTGTGAGTGGTTTTATGTGAAGCTTGCGCGAAAATGTTTGTAGTATTGACTTGAGCACAGATGATACATCAGATCTAGTCATTTGGACCATGTAAGTGTAGCACCCAGTCCAGCAAGGCGCCGCGTGTCCTGACTCTGTTGTCCCAGTATCGAATCGAGTACCATCATCATCGCATGCTGCATCCCTGTCCTCCAACCTCTTGTCGATCTTCTAATGGGTCGCCGAACCTTCGATTCGTCTACCGGCGGATACAAGAACTATAACTCGTCGGGATACCAGAACTACGGCAACTCACGCTCTGGCCAGCATCATGGCGATATCGAGCTCAACTCGAGTCGTCAGACCCGAAGCAAGAACGCGACCGACATTGAAAATGCAAAATATCTTGGCTCGCGAGCTGTAGAGCTGGACTCTCAAGAGAGCATCCTGCAACACAATAGCACCAAGGCTGCAGACCTCACAGACCACACTTCGATGAGTACGCATTAACGCGGATAATGGGCTTGTAAAAGGAGAACTAGACGCTGTTGTCAAAGAATCCCACGGTTTGCTGGGCAGGAGATCCCAATCTATTCAACATTGTACAATAGTATACGTACGCTGCGATGATAACGTTTTAAAAACTTGGAGCATGCTGTAGATGGTGTCGTCTTTCCGGGGGTAAAAATACCCGGGATAAGATGAAACGGTTCACCTACTAGCATGCTATATGACAATTTATATCGGTTCGTTTTATTACCTTCAGATTTATCATATTTATAGTCCTTGACATGTTCCTAAGCATTATTGTGTGATTTCGTAGTCACAATTGTTTAGAGCTAGAAGCATAGAACACGACGTCGATTTTTCTATGTGGAAGTATCGTCACACTTCTGTCTGCCTCTACCGTTATCCCATACTTAAACACTCAATAATCATTAACCTATTGATAAAAAAAGATGAGAAACTCAGTCTTGTTCCACAAATTTGAATATTGGGCTAATTAACAGTGTTATTTTTGACACGTGCCATAGTGTAGCTTTGCACCTAGTAGATACATCCCCGGTTTTGATAAAGCCCGGCGGTTTATATCTAAGTAACTCTTTAAAAAGAAGTAAGACATAAGTTTACCGACTTATTTAATCACTTCTGTACTTTTTACTTATGAAAAGTCTTAGATTTACAACACTTAGGAAATAATATGTGGTTTAAATTCTTAAGAGGTACTTTGCTCACTGGTTTCAAGGATACCTAGCCCAGCGGAGTTGCTAGTAGGAATATTGTGTCTAGTAGGTGTCAACAGAGAGATAGCACGTGTAAACTTGAAGATTGACCTATCAAATTTCTGCTGAGTTCTGGCAATAATAGGCAACCCTCCCTATAAACGCTTTTCATACTATGTTCGCCGGGATTTGTATCTCGGTAGCTATGTTTTCGTGGGACAGAAATATGCGTTTTGTCACGTGCATATTGGGCCAGGGTAGGTATGTGATTTACACGTCAAACCCAGAACCAACATGCGTTTAATATCACGCACACCGACCCTCCGTCAAGGTACTTTGCCTTCATATCATGGCGTCTGCAAATGGAAGAGAAATGGATTCCCCAACAGGAGCCCAGACTGTTTGGCTAGGCCAGCCAGCGTCTCTGGAGCTGCTGCCGCCTGAGATCCTGCTCCCCATTGTCACCAATCTTCCCGGCCTCGACACGCTCTGGAACCTCATGAGAGCATCGCCCCAAGTATGGCTTGTCTTTGACAGCCATGCTCTTGCTATTGTGGAAGGCATCCTTTCCGGCCCAAATTCAATACTAGCGCCAAGTATCCGTCAACTCATGCGCGGAGTGATTCTTGCCCGCTCTGGCGCCCTGCCTTTTCGGAACCTGGAGGAATCCCATCTTCGATTTATGCGTGGCCAGGCTCCTCGAACAGAGAAGGGCAAAGTGTTTATTTCTCTGGGCCCCGAAAACCTGTCCGATCCCAACGTGTCCGTAACGGCCCTTCGGTCCACCGTCGCCACAGCATATCAACTTTCTGCACTGTCGCAAGCATGTTTGGCATCAGCCCTGGCACGGTTGAGAGACCCCAGCTTCAAGCCAATGCATGCTCTTGATCCGATGCCACACTACACGTGTGAATATGGCCCGGATGAAAAAGTAAAAAAAGTATCTGTCCCGGCCTGGGATCGCGAGTTTGTCGGCACACCCGTGAAGGTGGTTGACGCAGGACAGCCTAGCTGGGTTGAGGAAATGCGAGCCCTACGCGCCATGTGGTTTATACAACTCGCGGGAGAAGTAAAACACCTAGTCACGGACAATACCGGCACAACAGGCTGGTTGAAACAAGATGCTGAGTCGCTGAGCAAGATGGGCCCGTTGAATTTGATCGAGAACCAGAACGAAGAGTGGATTATTAGCAGGGGCGAAGAGGTCAAGTCTGCGATGCAGTATTTGAAAACACTCGGGGACACGACGAAAGACATGTACTATCGGTTACCTCGACCGCCCCCGGCCTCACCGAGTGTTAGATGGGCAACGGCCTTGCCAAAGCTAAACGAAAGAACCACGGTTATACGTGGTTTTCGCCGTGACGGCAGGGTCTATTGGATATGGGAACGCCCGTACGTCCTGACAAAAGACGAGAAACCAGTTTATCTTCCGACCGACAACGACGCCTGCCGCTGGGGCCAGACTGAGTGTTCCTTGAAGAGAGAAGCTCCTGGTTTGGCAGAGTTTAGAAGCGTTACAGCGTGGAGCCACGCATCGCCTATTCCCGGCGTCAAGTTCGACTCTCTCCGGCCCCTTGGCTTTGCCTTTTGGGATAAACTGAGAGTTCACCAGTTGGGTCTGACCAATGGTCTGGATTGGCCACATTTCGAGCCAGAGTTTTACTTCTTTGCGTGGGAGAGTATCGTGCCCGTTGAAGAGGTTGCTAGTTTAAAAGCGGCGCTTCGGGAAGAGAGACGCATCAGGAACGCCGCATGCCATGAAGCTCTGCAGAAAGCCTGGGGAAGCTCAACGTCGAGTTCTGAATGATTGTTTTGATGATGCCAGGCCACAGAATACAGCTTGGCAAAATACAGTGAAAGGCATGGCTGCATCGAACTGTTAAGAACTACAACTAACTGCAAGTCCCGTTTGAGGAAGACGTTGGCGGCAAAAAGAGAGAGACCGCCTAGTATCGTAATTACTACGAACTGGCACAGGGTGGCGAAGTCAATGTTTATTTGGTATTTGAGTCTAAATTCCTATAGAAATTGCCAAGCACGACGGAGCCTAACAGTACATGGAAGGCCAGGGTTTCTGAATGTTGACATGTTGGTGGTGAATGGCTATATTTCTTCATCTTGAAGTGTACCTATTTAACTCTTAGTTTACTCCACTTTATTACCAGAGTCTCCTTCAATTCCAAAGGTTTAATAATATAGCTAGAGCCACATGGCCAGCATCACCAGCTAGGCTACTCACGACTTTAGTTTGCAGAAATGCGGAGATTTCTCGGAGGATGGATGCGCTCTATTCCCATCTCCATTTGTAAGGGTGCAAGTAATGGTGACGTTAGCCATGTCTGGGCAAAGCAGCCATGGCGGCTAAAGTCCAGCCGATCATGGACCAATTCACAGTTACTTAAGGCGCAGCATCTCGCCTCTTAGGTCGGGCAGGGATCTCTTCCACCGGTATCGGATACACACCACCCTCCTCATCCAGATATCTTCTCATTCAACGTAGCCAAATTCAAGACATATTCGGGTTATTCTCCCGTATTGTTCTCCCTGAAATAATGTCAATAATCCCCGAGAAGCACTTCGTTAAGCCGACGGCTCACTGCCCAAACAACGTGCTTCCCGTGCTGGTATATCGCGGGGTGCTTCCAGAGCCACATGACGAATCCAGTACGACGGAACTACTCGAAAGCCATGGTTGGGTAAAGAAGGTTGGACAGTTTGCCATGGCAAAGAACTGAGAACTGACAAGCATCAGGGAACATGGGGCACAATTGTCACTAAGCACTTTCACCCCAACACGCATGAATGCTACGGTATGTCTGACTCCCTCCCTCTTCTCATGACGATCAATCACTGACAAATGGCCAACTCTGAGAAGGCGTCTTCCAAGGGGAATCCGAGTTGATATTTGGTGCGGGCGGAGCGGATGATGAAGACGCCGGCGTCAAGTGCCATGTTGGTGCGGGGGACGTGATTGTGGTGCCGGCCGGGGTCGCCCACGCGTCAGTTAGTGACGAAGATAAGACCAAGGACAAGGGCGAAAAGTACCGGTACATCGGGGTCTACCCTGAAGGCGCCCCGAAATGGCGTAGCGAGTTCGGAAAGGTGCCGCTTGTCGAGAAACAGGAGCTCCTGGGCGAGATTAGCGAGGTGCCAGTTCCTAGTCAGGATCCGGTGGTCGGACATGGCGGTCCTCTGTCACAGATTTGGGCTGCAGCGAGAGCACCTAGTCACAAGCCGTGAATGGATTATCCAGTAAGGACAGAGTTGATAGTCATAACTTTGAAATACATATGGGTCATGTAGGCTGCCGATGTGGTATCTCGGTGTTGGGATGGAGGCCATGTCTGCGGGCACCAATGGCCGAGAACCAGATATCACCAGGGGATGGATGGGTCCGCAAGGTTTGGTTGCTGTGAAAACAACCAAGCGGAGTGTTGGATAGTTTTCCGCCTCTTGTGCCGCCAGTGGTTGAAGCGGAGATTTATAACGCAGTTTTCCGCCCCACGGAGTTTTCCTTGGCTGGAGGATTTCGAGGTCACCTGGACAGCTGAGTTTAGAGGCCGTATCGACACGGTCAGTGGCGCAGCCGTGGACATGAAAATACAGGGCGCGATAACGCGGGGAAGGGTGAACAGGGGGAGCCTGGCTGGTCTGGATGCATCGTGGCGTCCCCCGCCAGAGACAATCAGAGAGAAGGGAGGGAGGCAGCGAGATGGGAGGGAGGCAGAGATTGTGCGTGTTGTATCAGTTTTTCATGGTCAGATGACACCTCAAGGCCAGTCCGCAATCAGGATCGACTACCTCCCTCTCAGCAAGTCCAAGTTGGCGATAGGATAAGGCCTCAGTTGGTGGTATCAGTGGAGCTTGATGTGGATTCGCCAGCGTGCATCACCCAGTCACGGCCACGGCACTTTATCGACAAGTCAGTGTTGGTTTGGCGACATAGCCCCAGTGAGCCTATCAGCGCTCGCCGCCCAAATTTCAAGTGCAAGATACTTGAGTACTCGGGTATCAAATTCGCCGGTCTTCGGCTGCCAACTTGCTGACCCGATGCGGCATCCCCCCTACGTGGAAGCATTTATTGGGACGCCGCCTCTGGCCTCAACCCGACAAGAAACCTCACAACTCCAAGCAAGCTCCCATTGATACTCGTGCCACTTCTTTAAAACAAAACATCAAATCAACAACCATGTTTGGCTTCTTTGGAGTCACCAAATCCACCCCTCAACAGGATCCCTCATCAAAAGATGAGCAACGTTCTCTGCCAGCGTCGTGGTATCGCTCTGCTGCCATGTATGAGCTGGAACGCCGCGCCATCTTCTCTCGCAAATGGATCCTCCTCACACACAAGCTCCGCTTCAAGAAGCCTGGCGACTATGTCTCCTTCACAGAAGCTGGCTTCTCATTTTTCCTAGTCATGGACCGCGAGGGTCAGATCAACGCCTTCCACAACATCTGCCGTCATCGCGCCTTTCCCATCATCACTCAGGATAGTGGAAACTCTAGCATTCTGTCGTGCAAATATCACGGCTGGTCCTATGGCTTCAAGGGCAACCTAGCAAAGGCTCCGCGATTCGATACTGTGCCAGACTTTGACAAGACCAAACACAGCCTCTTTCCAGTAAACATGCGCATTGACGCCAAGGGCTTCATCTGGATAAACCTGGAAGCAGGAGAGCCAAGCATCGCCTGGGACGACGACTTTGAGGGCGTCGATACTCAAGAGCGATTGGCTCCGTATGACCTAATGAACGACTACCACTACGACCACACGTGGACCATGGAGGGCGATTACAACTGGAAGACGCTCGCCGACAACTACAACGAGTGTTACCACTGCCCTACCGGCCATCCAGGAGTCAACGCTGTGGCAGACCTGTCTTCGTACCGTGTCGAGACCAAAGGCGGCCACATTCAGCATTTCAACAAGAACAAAGATGGAGTCGACAAGACGATGGAGGTTGCAAGCAGCTTCCTATTTCCCAACGCCTGCTTCACGGTCACGTATGTTGACCTTGAATAAACCACCTTCAACAGCGCTAACTAAACAATTTCTAGGCCAGACTTTTTCTACATGATGCGCTGCATTCCCGTGTCTGCTGGGAAGACAAAGATGGAATATGACGTTTTCCGCCACAACGACACCACCGATGAGAACTTTGCGACAATCAATGAATTTTATAGACAGGTTCTGCAAGAGGACAAAGATCTATGCAACGGCGCCCAAAAGAACTTGGAAGGCGGCATTTTCATCAACGGCCAGCTCCATCCCGAAAAGGAAAAGGTCTGTCTTACTCTTGTCCATTAGAACCCGCACAAGCTGACTTGAACATTTCAGGGGCCCCTGTATTTCCAAGAGACGGTTCGCCAGATTGTTATGGAGCATCGTGCTCGAGAAGAGGAGGAGGGGCACGACATTTGGCCTGCGTCACCTCAGCCAACTACTGCCATGAAGACGGGCAAGTTTGTGGAGGAAGAAGCATTCTGTGCAAAGTTAGACATGGCTTGTGAGGGGCCGTCGGAGCAGCTGTCGTGGTGAATTTGAAAAGTTGTACCAGTTAGTTCGAGTAGAGCATACTCAAATTGATCTCTTGTTCTACTGAAATATTTTATTTAGATCATGATGTCTATAATATTACAATATTCTTCTCAGACATCTGGAGTTTGAACGAATTTAGAATATCATGTCTTCAATGTGCTCAAACTCTTACAGCCAAGAATTCCTATGGGCGGATGATTTTGTTCTCGACTTCTCAGCTCATTGCAGTTATCCCTCTGAAATTTCTGATGAACTGTGATGAATAAGGGCTCTGGCAGGTCATAAACATGTCAGAATGAGTTCAAATCAATACGTCCAACAAAGTAATATTTCTCAACAATTTCAATATACTATGTAGACCTGATCTTGATTTATAATACCAGAGTCTTTCTTGTAGGTTCCAATAAATACATAGAAATTATCAACATGTCAAACTCTTGGGAAAACTGCCTTGCACCCCAACAATTATTAATTCCCTCAAGACGCACGTCGACCCAACGGCTCAAATGGCAGGATAGCCGACACAATCATGAGGACGAGAAATAGTCCGGCACAGATATACAGAGGAGTCACGGTAGTGGTGTCAGAAACTTGGGCAATGACCGCCGAAAGGAGTCCCATAATGCGGTTCAGCGCAACAGAAATTCCGTTGCCTGTGGTTCGGTGGGCAGAGGGAAGAACCTCAGCCGTATACGCGTAGAGGGTTCCATAGTAGATGTTGATACAGATGGCTGTTTGATCAGGTCAGCCCAGCCAATCACACAGCAAGATTAAACAGTGGAAAACTCACAGATGCTGGAGCTCAGAGCAAGGTTTTGTGCTGGAGTCTTGACGGCTGTGTAGCCAAAGAAGAAGGCAGCAGTGATGAGTGCACCAATGCCCATTGTGTGCTTGCGCCCCAGAAATCTAACCTCAGCCAGATATGCTGCAATAAGAGGCCCGATTGAGCCACAGATACTCGTGATGGTATAGTCTCGCCACGTCGTGTTGAGGGAGCTGTCTTGATTCGGGACTCGGTTGCTAATCAAAGATCTAACGATTTTTTGTTAATTTCCGTCTCGGATGTAAATCCATGAAAGGTCAACTTACGGCAGAAAGACAAAGAATAGAGGATATGCCAGACCAATCAGTGTCCAGGAGAACCATATCAAAGATGTTGAAAGGGCCATCTTTCGCGTGGCAAAAAGCCCTTTCAGATGGCTTCCGAGTTCCTTGGCGACATTTGCAAAGCTAGGCTTCGACTTTTCTGTTTCCACCGACCCATATGACTGTAGTTGAGAGAGTGACAACGAGCAGGGTCTGTTATATTTGGCCGCCAAAGCCTGTAACTCCTCCACGAGTTGTGCATCCTTGCCTGCGGTGAGTAGGTGCTTTGGTGTTTCTGTGAGCTCAATCACTGCAACACGCAGAATGGACATGACAAAGATGATTGCTCCCGCGGTGAACATGATGAGTCTCCAGGCCTTGTTATTCTGCCAAGCGCAAGAGGTAGGGTCCGATGGGTCGCAGCTCAGGTCGCTTCGTGCTGTGTGGCCATGTTGTTAGTAAGGGATATGATACTTCGTAACAGTTCAACTTACAGAAGAAACCCCAGGCAATGAACCCCGATGTGGCCTGCCCGAATCCCCACCAGGTAGCCATGGCTGTGACAAGCCACTGCTTCTTTGATGGCAAGAACTCGAGGAAAACCGTAGGGTCTAGGACGAGGTTGCCACCAGCACCAAAGCCGAGCATCGCAATGAAGACGCCAAAGCAGGCCCAGTGCGGCGAAGCCCCCGAGACGATGGTGGAGATAGATGTGATGAAGAGAGTGGCGTTGAAGGCAATCTTGCGACCGATTATGTCGGCGCCGAAGCCCCAGAAGAGGGCACCGACCAGAAGACCGGCGTACAGAGCCATGGTCAAGCCAGTGGGATAGCCCCCGTGGCCAATCTCGGCGTAGGCCTGAGCAGCCACAATGCCCTGGAGGACGGCAACCATGGAGTCGACGGCATAGCCAAAGCCACTCAGGCAAAAGAGCTTCGTGTGAAAGCTTGTCCACCCAATCTCGTCGATTGCCTATGTCAAGCGTTGGATGAGATGGCAAGATAGGGAAGAAAGCAGATACATACGTCGTTGACAAGATGCATCTTGGCCACAAGGACTGGGTTGACATTCTCACCCTCAAGAATATCCTGCTGCCACCCATCAAAAGCAGTGTTGGATGCAACACGGTAAGAGCCATTGTCGTTGTCAAGCTCCCCCTTTTCCGCATCCATCTTTTGGACGTGATTTTCGGCAGGCTTGGACGACATGATGACGAGTGCAAAGTTTAAAGAATATGAGATTGTAGGAAAGAAGACTTGGAGGTTCCAACCAGATCTCCAAGAGCCCTGGTCGAGTCAAGATGCCGAATGCGGTCATCTGCAGTCCGTTTTAAATGCCAAACACGGAGAATTGCTCAAGCCCTACCCCAACGCTCCCTAGATGCTGGTACTCTCCAAGGACCAGACTCTCCCCTGTATTGCCCCAAGACTAAATCTTGCCCGGCAAACTCTTTGACGTCCATGTTCAGGGAGGGTGCCGGGGAACGGACGTGGACCGGCGCTCACGGCGTGGATATCGTGTCCTGCCGGCGATGCCCAGTCGAGAACTCTCTTTCCGCCACTTGCCATGGCCTGTCGTCATCCGACTGGTCCACGGCCCGCAGGTAGCTGATACATCCAAGCCAAGTACCGACCAGGAGAGAACGGGGCGGGTGATAAGCCGCTCTTGGGCCAAGCTGATTGGGTGCCGGACATCTCTCGGTCTCACGATGAATGGGCAATCTCGTTAGCGCTCGCATTAGTCTTATCCCAAGACGCGGGGTAAAGGAGAGGCCAGGCCACGTCCAAGAGGCGATAGATGAGATATCAATATTAGCATGCGGGGGTGGGGACGGAATTCACGGAGAACTGGCCAAGTTTGGGCCTGCCAACGCATCGTGACTCGAGTCAGATCCCGTATCAGTTGGTCCGTGTGTCGGAGTGTTAGGCTCTCGGGTCGGTTATCGCTCAAGATATGACGGATACGCGGGAGGGGGGAGGGGCAGGAAGGGATGGCTGGGTAGAGTGATATTAGGATCCGGGCTCAGATTATTCTGCAGAGGCGCATCCGTAACAGGCCGAAAAGGAGGATTCGTGTTAGCAGCCAAATGATCCCAAAATGATATCTTCATTCTCATTCAAGGCACGCAAATTGATGTTCCAAGACTTCCTCATTGGTAATAAGTAGTCCCTGCCAGCCTGTGTTCGGCCAAGTACGCCAAAGTACCCCCCTTGACCAGAAACAACCGAGCGATTATCCATACCTACCTTTAAAATAACCACAGAGTATATGAGGTCTTGATGGGTCGGTGTCTTGTAGACATTATCATTATTATTTGACTTTCTCTTGCCACCAACAATCCAACCACAGCGCCGAAGAGCACAGTTTTGGCCCATTTCCAGCATCTCAATAAACCCAATGCTGTATAACACCGATCTCGTAGATATATGCATATTGTAATAGGGGTCTAGTTCGTCAAGTTTTGCCGTGAGAAAGTCGAAACTTTTGACCTTGCGCACGAGGCTTCGGACAACTTCACGCAGACACAGACCCAAATGGAGGGCATGGCTTGGCTCCGTAGTTTTCAAAGCTGGCATTACTTCTCGTTCAGACTTCCTGATCACCCTTTATCTGGCTATAATCTGCACACAGATAAGCAGACGAGCTTGTCTCAGGATTAGGACCTGGAGCTCGCTGCACTACGTTAGCAAGAGATCGGTATCGAGAATTTTCTTGGATCTTTAAGAACAATCAGTTCGATCACTGGAGGCGTAACATTTCCTGATTGAGTGTCTGGATCGTCTTAATGAGCATGGTATTGATATCGAGGAGACTGGCAAATGCGCACGTTGCGTCACAAGGGTGCATGCAGAGTAGAGCGACTATCTTGCTAAAGCGCAGCCGCCTCTAGACAATTTCGACAAAACAGCTATAAAGTAGAAGGAAAATTAAGCTGAGAAGTTAATGATTTGCCCATGCCCGAAAAAAAAAATCAGCGAACTACTTAAAATAAGGTTAGTTTGCAATATAAGTCTAAATACTACAAGAACGTGCACGGGCCACAAGCAAGAGCACACCGTTGTGGTCTGTGCGCGCTCTATACCACAGCTTGTTAAATGGTATTTCAAGAGCTATCAAGAGCTATAGAAAACATTTAAAACATATCAAGAGCTTTAGCTACTATATATACTTGGTTTTTTCATAATCATAGGTTGGGGTATATTATAGCATAGGTACCTAGGTAATGGCATATCTCATCTGTTGATCTGACCACAACTAAGTCGTCTCTCGACAAGCTTCACACTCGCAACGCAAGCCCTGTGTTCGAAGAAACCTCTTGCCAAAATTCGCAGTAATCTGCTCTCCATGCCGAATATCCCTTATCGCCTCTATCCCACATATCCAGTGGCCTGAAACTCTCAGCGGTCGCACACGGGCCGATGCCCGGCAGCAATGGTTGAGGTACCTGAAGCAGTTTGTGGCGCTCGCCACGTAGATTTGGCAGACGATCGGTTCTCCAGCAAGGTCAGGACGGTGCATGTCCATGACGAAGCTTGTGTTGTGAGGATAAGTGCCGCTAGGTACGATCTTGCCGCAGATTTGGCCAATGACCTCTCCCTTTCTGTATGCCATTTCTCCTTCACGAGCAGCTACTGCCTGCAGACCCAAGCCCTGTTTGTCCCATGACTTGATGCGTGGTCTGCGCCTAACAAGCTTGGTGTAAAGACATCGGCATTTTGGTTCGTTACAGAGATCGCACTGGTGTTCTGCTGAGATAACGACAAGGGGATTGACTTGCCAAGGCCACTTGGCCGGCCATCCTGTTGGCCTGGCCCAATCCGGGAACTCCCTGCCGTCGTACTGGTTCTCCTCGCAATATTCATGTGGTTGTAATAAAGACAGCAAGATGTCATCAGAGAGGCTCTTATCCCACTGGGGAAGTTCCGGGTGCTCCTTTTCCCATTTAAACACCATATCGTCCTTGACCCCCAAGACCATATCCTGCAGGGCTTCGCATGCTTGATTGATACGCGCCATGTATGGTGTATCTATAAGCTTCGCAAATCTGTCAAGTTCGTCTCCTCTCATGTTCAGATAGTCTCTCCCCGAGACACAGTACGGCTTGTATGACCCAACGGGAATAAGGCACAGGAGTCCAGGAAATCGACCACAGACCGACTGCCAGACCCTACCTTGCCTAAGATAGGTTGCGAACCTTTTTCGTTCCGACTCGTTGAATCCGAACTTTTTCATCATTTTGTCAATCTCGGATGGGTCAGCCCGGATTCGCCCAAGCTTCGTTCCGTCCACCGCCGTCGCCATTTGGCATTGCGCGAGTCGCAGCATGAAGCTATTCAGTGCAGCCTTAGCTGTGAGCTTTCCAATGCTCCTCCATAGCTCCACTGCGCGCTCAATGCCTTGACTCTCGGTATGCAGAAGGTTCATTTCCGTCTCCCGATCCCTCCGTGCCACGACGAAAGAACAAAATTGTCGTATCGCGGGCCCCCCTTGGATCGCTGCCGCCCGCTGCAGTAGCGTAGCAGTTGGGGGGTCAGAGGCAGAGAACACTGGTATGTGGCATAATTTATCTTGGCCTTTGAGCTTTAGAATTAGCTTGCTGAGCTCGGCCGAGTGTCCAGCTGCGAGAGCGAGAGCGTTGTCTGCTTTAGATCCCGTGGATGCCTTGGGTTTCTTGTTCAGGTGCCCCGGACAGTCTCGCGTACTTTTCCGTTTCGTGCGGGGCTCCTCTTCGTCTTCATCGGTTCCTGCTACCGCGGGTTGTTGCCTCCTCGATATGCTAGGCTCGATCTCGGCCTCTGACGATGGTGGGCTGTGAGGGCGCAGGCCCGAGGCCGGGGCCGGGGCCTGTAGGCTGGGCCGCGAAATGACAGAGAGATCCGATGCATTGCTCGGGGGAGACGGCGGGAGAGGTGTTCTTGATACCGCGACGGTCGGCTGAGACACAGACTGGAGAGGCGCAGCTGTCGCAATAGCAGGAGCCTCTTCGGCTGGCTCGTCGTCATCGTCGTCGCTGTCGTCTGGCCCCAAAGTAGATAAATAAGACGCCGATAGCCGGGAAGCATTCTGCGCGATGGACGCCAGGTCATGAAGAGCAGCCTTGACTTGAGACCTTCGAAGGGAAGCACTTGAAGGCCTGTCGTGTTGCTGCTGCTGCAAGGCCGTCTTCGATGCGACTAGCCGTTCGACAAGACTCTCAGCCTGCCAGATAATCCGATCTAGGCTATCAATAGTAACCTCACCCGCCATATTTTTGCAAAGCAAGATCAAAAGTGCCAGTAGTCGGCATGACGAAGAAGAAGCGACAGATGGATGCCGAGGTGGGGGATGGCGGGGATCTCTAGGTGTACTATCCGTAGGGCCGCTAGATTTCCGATCCCGTGCCCGCTTTTAGGTAGGACTTTGGGAGTACTTGAAAAATAACAGTTTAAAGTACAGGAATATAAAGATATAAACTTTAAGAGGTTTTACCTAATTTTCTTCTAAGTTTTAATAGTTACTATACTTACACTATTATTTGGAACGATATTTTAACTTTAAATAACGAACTATATCTTTTTAAATGCGTTAATGTTCATCGTACACTTATGACAATACAAAAGCAGGATAGTGAGATAGTAGTCACCTGTACTTACATGCAAGTGGATTGGCCACCCCAGACTGTTAAAGAGTAGGTAGTTCCTACGCCAGTTAAAATAGATGGGGGCTCGCGTCAAGGGAAACAAGAATTAAGCAAAAGCTAATAAACCTCACTATAAAGGAAAATAAGATTCTAACAACTTAACATTAGTCTGTTTACATCGGTTCACAAATGTCAAGCATTCTTTCCACCACATGCTCGCCAAGCAGTGACAGTGTTGCCGGCAACAATCTGCCGTGCCCGGGAATAAAGGCACTCGAAGCGAGGCGGCCGCTTCCCATTTCTCCGGCATTAGTTGCCGGATCCTCGCAGGCATCGTATTTCTTACATGCTCCGGTGATGCCGATTCTGGAAAACATGGTAATTCTCGCTGTTGCGGCATGTCTCTGCCGTACGCGAACATACAGCCGTTGCCGAAAGGCCGGCCGTCGCAGGAATGGCAGTAGAGCATCGGAAAGAAGGCATTCGGAGGCATTTCGATGAGACTTGGCAGCAGAACTCGAGGGAAAGCATCTATTAAATGTCACCTATAAAATATCAACCTTGTGTCGCTCAAATATTGGATCAACAGCTCGTACACAATCGCATTCTCAAGCAAACAGTTGCATACGAACATCCCCAACACTCTCACCTTAAAAGCACATCGCCAACTCTTTTTAAAAACACCATCTTCCTTTAATTTTATAACTTACTCCGGTAATATTTACTTTACCATGTCTGTTATCACTGAAACTCCCAAGGCTTTTGACTTCATTGTCGTTGGCGGTTTGTTCCCCTTCGACAATCACACATGACGATAACTAACAAGTAATCAAGGTGGCACCGCTGGCTGCGTCGTTGCTGGCCGACTGGCTGAGAACCCCAATGTGTCTGTCTTGGTCGTTGAGGCAGGCATTGACAACCCTTCTGCCGTTGATGCCATCACCACTCCGGCCACTGCCTTCACCCTTCGAGGCTCCAAGTATGACTGGGCTTTCAAGACGGGCTTGATCGATCGCCCCGAGTACACTCGTATCGAAAAGCCAAATACCCGTGGCAAGGTTCTTGGTGGCAGTTCATGCCTCAACTACTACACCTGGATCCCTGGTAGTGCCGCTACCTTTGACGACTGGGTCGAGTTTGGTGGCGAGGAGTGGACTTGGGACACCTGCAAGGATTACCTTTACAAGGTATGTTAAACCGTGTTTGCCAATGGTTCAGTGAACGATATCTGACCTCTCTACAGCCCGCCACCTACCACGATGACCGTGGTGAGCACCGCTCCGAGCTCAAGTACATCGGCCAGGGTGGTCCTCTCCCAGTTTCGCACTCGGATCTGCTCCCCGAGACTAAAAGCTTTCGCGATGCTCTAACCAAAGCATGGGTAAGTAAGGGCGAGCCGCTCACGGATGATGTTCACAATGGCGAAATGCATGGCCTCTGGAAGTGCATAAACACCATTTACAACGGCAAGCGATCCTCCAGCTGGCGCTTTTTGCAAGGAAAGCCCAATGTTGTCGTCTTAGGACAGACTCATGCGAAACAACTCATCTTCGAGAGTGAAAAAGCAGTAGGCGTTGAGGTCATCGACCGCGACGGCGAGATCCTTAACCTTCGTGCCAACTACGAAGTGATCGTGTCGCTCGGTGTTTACGAGACACCCAAACTACTGCTCCTGTCAGGCATCGGCCCCGAGGAGGAACTCGACAAGTTCAACATCAACACCGTTGTCAAATCGGAGCACGTTGGCCAGAACCTCCTGGATCACCCTATTCTACCGCACGTCTTCAAGCTCAAGGACGGCTATGGACTGGACAAGCACTTGCTGCGCCCTGGTCTTGAGAAGGATGCCGCCGCTTCGGCTTACCGCTGGAAGAACAAGGGACCTATGACCAGTGGCCTACTTGAGCTTGTCGGTCTACCTCGTATCGATAGTTACCTCGAGAAGGTGCCCGAGTACGTGGAGTTCAAGAAGGCCAACGGCAACGTTGACCCATTTGGGCCCGGTGGCCAGCCTCACTTTGAGATTGACTTTGTTCCCATGTTTTGCGACGCTTTCCAGTGGCATATCCCCACGCCTCCCCAGGGAGACTACCTGACCGTCATTGTTGATCTGCTGCGACCCCTGTCCCGCAACGGAACCGTTACCCTCAAGTCATCCAACCCTCTTGAGCAGGCCAACATCAATCTCAACTTTTTCTCAAACGATCTGGACTTGATCGCCATGCGACAGGGAGTTCGCTTCGTTGACGATATTCTTTTGAACGGCGAGGGCATAAAGGATATCATCGAGGGGGACTATCCCTGGGCCATGCCCAGGACCTCGGATGAAGCCATGGATACCTTGGTCAAGGAGAGGTCGCAGACAGGCTTCCGTGAGTAGTCCCTCGGCCCCATCACTGACAGATCAAACTCTAACATTTTGTGTCATACAGATCCCTGCGGTACTGCACGACTTGGCCAGTCCGTTGAACAGGGTGTGGTCGATTCGCAGCTCAACGTCTTTGGCGTCAAGAACCTTCGAGTGATTGACGCATCCATCATTCCAGTTATCCCCGATTGCCGCATTCAAAACTCGGTTTACATGATTGCTGAGAAGGTAAGTTGTATATTCTAATGCCGCTTCGAAGCAGAAGGATTAACAAGCACTACAGGGAGCCGACATCATCAAGGCCGCCTACCCCAGCCTATTCGCTTGAGATTAAGTCTGCGATCACTATTAACATTCCATAGCACTAAGTTTCGATGTTGCTTGTTTTCTTTCCTCTTTGCATTCTTTTAGATCTTATACAAAGACAGCACGGTAGACATTTAGAGAATAGATCAAATAGACTAACTAACGAACAATTAACTAACTCGCGGGTTTCTTCAAACAAACACCCCCTTGTTGAAATCATAAAGCTTCCTTCGTATGCGCCGTTCAATTTGTGTGCTGCTCATTCCCTCAACGCCTGTCCAAACACCTGATCCCCTAATAGTCCTTCCGTTCAAGCTTTACTCTAAACGCCAGAGGGCTCACTGCAGATGCCTTTCCATCCTCGTCGACATCAAAAATGAAAAGCTCCGTATCAACAGCCCCGTACGAGCCTGATCCTGCGATGATCCAGTCAGAAGAAACAAGCGAGGAGAAGGGCCCTGTTTTCTCTTTCGGGGCATCTAGACCCGTCAAGGCGCGCATCGCAATTTTGCCCGACTTTTCGTCATCGATCACGGTCGGTACAAGCCGGGTCTGAGCTATCTTCGGGTTGCCCTGGGACATTAATGAGATGTAATCAGAGCCATTGCTGATGAAGCTAGAGATTGTCAGGCCAGGAGGTGCTCCTTCGGTCTTGTTGCGGGTGATGGTGATGGAAGAATTCAATCCCTCCTTGGTGGAAACATATGTGCCCTCAAAGTTACTGGCGGCCTCAGCAGCAGCCTGCTTTAGCATGGAAGGTATGAGAGTGTTGGCCAGGATGTCACCGACCGTGCCCGCGGCACTCAAGGCAAGGTTAGCATCCGTGTGAGCTGCCAAGATGCTGAAGCCGATATCAAACTCCGGAACGAGTCCAAAGAAGCCGGCGTACAGGCTTCCCTGACCAGACTTGGTGTAGATATCGGTTACGACGCCAGTCTCTGGGTCCACGAAACGAGGGATCTCCCATGGCGCGCCAACCGAGTAGTCAAGGCGAGCAGTATGAGAACGGGGCCTCATCCACTTGCGTGTAACATCACCAGAGATAAGGGTGTGGTTAAGGATACTGATGCCGAACTTTGCAAGGTCGTTGGTGGTGGACATCAATGCACCTGAACTCTTGGTAGTGTTGAGGGGCTCTAGCGCGGCTACATTCGTCTCATTGCCAGGAATGACAAAATTGTCCCATTTGTCCTTAGGCGGGGTTTGGGTGAATGTTCTGGACATGTCAAGCGGGTCGAAAAGGCCATCTGGGAAGAGTTCGTCGATGTTCTTTCCAGTGACGTTCTGCAGGATGGCACCGAGAATGACGAAGCCGGTGTTGGAGTAGGCTGGCGTCGTCCACGGAAGGAAGGTCGGAGGGCGTTGCTCCTGACTCTCAACATAGTTGTCGTACTCATCGAAGCCATCGCCGCAAAGTACAAAGCCTTCCGAGGACGCATCCATGTAGTCATTGCATGGGATGGTGGACAGAATGGGATCTTTGTGGATATCCAAAGGTGGAAAGCCAAGCTCGTAGTTCAACCCAGGGTCCTCAATGGCGCTTGTAATCATTTCACCGGGAGAGAGGGGCCATCCGTCTCTAGGGAGGCCAGCGATCTGATTTGCGAGGGCCAGGGGAGTGACTGTGTCCCACTGAATATGCTCAGTTGGGTTGCCTTTGGCCTTCTTTGCCGTGTCGGCCAGCTGCGGGAAGAAGTGTGTCAATGGGCGCTCCCAATCGCTCTCATCCAGATTCATCAGGGCGGAGTAGATGGTGAAGAGCTTGGTAATACTGGCGATTCCGTAGATAGTATCGCCGCTGACGTTCTTGGTGCCGAACTCGGCTTCCTTGGTCAATGGCGAGCTGTAGTGGTATTGCAGCTGGCCGGCGGCCTTGTCATCGCGGGTCGAGAAGACGCCCACTGAAAAGGTGACGTTCTGGAACTGTATCCACTCCGCAAGGGCTGCATTCTTTGTGGCATCTTTAAGGGTGACCTTCAGGCCCTCATCCAAGGTAGCCGTGAAGTTCTCCCAGCTGGCAGCGACTATACTGCCCTTGCTGGTCAAGTCTCTTGGGGGAGGGTATCGAGGGCCTAGATGGTCGGCCCATACGGGGGAGCCCAATAAGGCCAGCAGAGTGACAAGAGTGTTTCGGGAAAACATGATTGTTCAGTTTGACTATGCGCCGCTTGATACCGATAACTGCCTGCTCAAGATCCACATACTTTGCCAGACAAGACCATTTATATACCAACAAGACGCCAATTGTCCATCAACACGAGATACTAAACTAAAGGTAATTTGCACAGACACTGTCATTGTCTCCTTCAACTTGACTCTCCCCGCATCAAAACAAGGCATCAACGCCTTTAGCCAGGGTTAGTAGCGGCGCAAAGCTCCTCGATAGAGCTACCGCCAGAGGATCATCGCAAGGCTGAGTCCAGCGCGACGGTGTTGTCTGCAGCCTTGTCTCATGGTGCATTCAGCCCGGCTAGGCTAAACCGAAAGCATTATTCACGCGCCGCTGCAAAGCAATATCATGATGTCAAGGCGCAGTTGGTTGATTGTCCCTGCATGATGGTCAAGGATGGAACAACCTTCTTTCTCGGGATGAACGCAGCGAACTCAGCCACCGTTGAACCTGTCTCCACTGTGGGCATTGAAATCCTCCTGGTCTGGACTGGCCAACGAGAAGGCTTTCTCAACCTCGATTGAGCTCCACATGCCAGGGTCGACTCGGGACCGTTTTGCATCTAACCTGATCTGGAGCTTTCCAGCGCTGTAGGGCTGTTGAGCTACGGCAAAGTCAACCAGCTGTGCCTGTAAGACGGTCGCTGCGCCGCGGCGTTTGGCAATAATGATACTGCGGATGAAGGTCTTGAAAGGAGGATCACAAATCAAGGTGTTTTATTTTGGTAATCTGTGAAGTTATTTAAACCATTATCCTCTCCTTCGATGATGACGCAGACCTCAACTGTCAAGCCAGTTCAACCAGACACACAAACAGTTTTTACCTCTGTAACTTTGCACAACTACAACACCAAGCAAGCATGGCCAAACCCACCGAGGATAACCTCTACGGCTACAATGCCAACGAATTTCTTCCAATCATTGCTGCGGCAGTGATCGCGATATCTTTGATCGGCCACACCGTCCAGAACTAGTAAGTGACAGTAAGCAGCAGCGCTTTCCCACTCAATGTGCTAATATGCCACAGCCGATATAACTTCTGGAGAGTAACGTTCTTCATGTTCTATGCTGGACTGTTCTACACCATTGGCTGGGTGTTTCGAATTATTTCGGTCCGCCAGCCAGACAGTCTGCCTCTTTACATGGTTTCGAGTATTCTTGTTTATTTAGCACCGCCTATTTACAGTGCAGCTGAATACAACACTCTCGGGCGCCTGATGCACTACCTCCCGATGCACGCAGTCATCAACCCGAACCGGGTTGTCTATATCTTTGTCTTCCTGGGCTCCATTGTCGAGTTCTTGACTGCTATTGGCGCCTCGTGGATGGCAGCAGGCAATGGTAAGCAGGACAACGACCGGTACGTCCAGGGTTCGACTTGCATGAGCATCGCAGTCGTTCTGCAGGCCGTCATAGAGCTTGGCTTCATCGCCATGGTCGGCATTATCCATCACCGCTGCGTCAAGGCAAAGATGCTGCCCAAGAACGTGCGCACGCTGTTTATCATGCTCTACGGCACATCACTTCTCATCATTGTGCGCTGTGTCTTCCGTGCAGTCGAGACGTTCCAGTTGAGGGACATTCTGCAAAGCGGCAAAGACAACGACGAGGCTCTGCTCAAGCGCGAATGGCCCTTCTACGTGCTCGAGACCATCCCCGTTGCCCTTTATACCTACTGGCTCAACCTTGTCCACCCTGGACGATACCTTCCCAGCGACTCGCGACAGTATCTCGACTTTGACGGCAAGACGGAGCGCATGGGACCCGGCTGGATCCACAAGCGGCCCTGGTTCATGTTCATTGCCGACCCGTTTGACTTTATCGGCATGTTTACCATGAAGAAGCGAGATGCCTACTATCTCAGGGCGAACGAGTGGCCCGAAGTGGACAACTGTTTTGCTCAGGGCCGGGGGTCGAATGTCAAGGCAGCGAAATACATGGCGATCAACAAGCACGAGTCGTCCGAATACCACTTCTAATGCAACGTGCAATGCCGACGATGCCGGAATAATCGGAATGGAATGATATGATGGGTCATCCGGCTATGAAGGAAATTGGATGGAAGTTTTTGTGTTTGAGCTAGAACTTTCCTTTTGTATTTAGCGAGTGCTGTGATAGATTCAAGATACCTCCTGGACCTGTTTTTGTGCTACAGTTCACTCTTTGGTCCAGAATCACATGGCAGTTCGCATGGCAGCTCGCACTCGGGTTGCATAGGATGCACAGGGTGCACACGGAATGATAAACAACAAATAGATTCTCAAACTCAATCTGATGCCAGGTCTCAAGGCCTAGATTAGGGGAGCCTGAAAAGGCGAGTAAGCGGCGATCGGTGACTTCATTACCCGATGGCATCGACGAATCGACCGCGGGTCCACAAAAAGTCGGAGCCACTGTCGCGCAGGCTTCCGACAATGACGTAGTTGGGGTCCAAAGCTTTTCAAGGCCTTGGCCAAGCAAATCGTAGCTCGGACGTCATGCATCATCACTACAGTGACATTCCGTCCGGGGAGCCAGGCGCCGTCCTCGTCAATTAACGCACCAGAGCATTCCCTCTTCACACCCAAAGCGAACGGGCCCTGCTTGCGTGGTCCTCCCGTTCACTAGGTAGGTACTGTAGCAAAACGCCAGTACGTACCATCCAGCTGGCCCGGACCCGACGGGATTCACGGCGGGCCCATCAAACTGTGGGCGTCAGACCTCTCTCACTCGACGCTGTTTTTGCTGTCAAGCTTGTTGCTTTCCTGCGTTACCTCTGTCGACCTGTTCAGCTAGCTCCTTAATACGAAATAGATCGCCACTGCAACGGGCCTTCTCCATTTCCCACCCACTCGTGTCCTTTCTTTTCCTAAGTCATGCGTCTTAGCTTCCTCACTCCAAATGCTCTACTAACCTGCCTCGTCTTCCACTGTCCTACTTCTTCCATCAACTCCAACAACTCTTGATTCTCCACCCTCCCATCCAACTAAACAACCTCGCGCCGCAGAGACCATGCCCGAGGTGCGACGAGGCAGTCTTCAAATCTTATCCGGCTCAGCCCTCTCGTCCACAGAAGCCGGATCCCCCGGTGCTGCGATACCCTCACGTCCGTCCCAGTCTCACCAGGACTCCGCCGATCGCGTACGCTTCGATGTCCCTGAAGAAACCGCCCCGCGCCGAAATACGATCGACTCGACATTCTCAGAAGCTCCACGACGAAGCCTTTCGTATGCTCAACGACCTGTAGCTGATGCCTACTACGACTCTCGAGCTGCTACCCAGAAGGAGTACAAACGACGAGCAAAAACACTACAGGAATACTACGACGACAACCCCCATCTACTACCACAGCTACCGTTCACCTGGCATCATGGCTGGAAGCGCTGGAGGCTCTTCATCTTTGCTTTCTTCGTCTTTGTCGATGCCTCGGCCGTCCCAATCGCTCTTTACTACGGCATGCACTATGCCGGCGACGTCGAGGGATGGATCATCTTTGCCGTTGTGACGACCATTTGGGGTGGTCCGACGTATCTCGAGTTCGCCATCCGTACCCTCCGATTGATCAAAGTGGATAGGTTCTATCGACCTCTTGGAACGAATCATCGATGGTGTTTTGATATGCTCACCTGGGCCTCTGTCATCACCATCACCGCTGTCACCGCCCTGTTTATTGTCGGTAGCGCACCTCATATTGTCTGGCTGAGAGTTTTGTGCATGCCTGCTCCGGCGATTCTCTATTGCCTGGGTGGCATTCTCTTCCTCATCACCTTGTATAGCTATATGGGCTGGGCAGCACCCTTCCGAATCAGCTCAACAGCCAAGGGTGAAAAGGTTTGAACCCCCCATATTGCGATATTGCTTCATGCTAACATTGTCCCGAGGTACTACCAGGTGCTTACTACTTTATTGAGGACGTTGTAGCCGTTAATGCTGGTGGCGGCCGACCATACCGAGAGGCCTTGGCTGCACGCTACAAGGCGAGCCCTCGCTTTCGACGAATGGTTTACATACAATCATGGTTCTGGTCAATTCCAGCACTCATCCTTGCCATCCCTTTAACGGTCATCTCGGTTATTCCCCAGGTTCCTGCCACCGGTGCATACGGCGTCGCTTGGGCAGTCCCATTCTTATGGGCCATTATATGGGGTATCATCACCATCAAGTGGTGCAAGAGAGACATGGCCCGCGAGAGGCTGGAGTGGGAGGCAGGTATTGATCCTGAAAAAGTAATGAAAAAGGAAGGGTCGTCCATCGAGGCATAGATGGGGCCATGGTACATGCTGACGTTGACGATGCGATTTGGGACGATCAAAATTGGGTACAATGGCATATACGGGACATAGCCCTGGGCGTTCAAGCGGCATGATTACTACCATTGATGATTAGAATGAGGTGTAAATATCTTGGCATTGACGACATTTGCTCCGAACAGTCCGACTATGTCGATATGGGCGGTGTTGAATGCTTCTTTACGGTTGTAGGACATCACAGGGTACACTGGATGAGAAATAAATTTCACTATCAGGTTCATTATCTCAGTATGAGTCGTCCAATCAGCGCTACTATGGATGATGTCGAACCACCAGAGCAGCGACGCGTGTGCACCACCATTACCAGCATAGCCCCTTTCGAACGCCGACCGCTCCGTCTCAGTGGCATGTTCTGTTCGGCAGTCAAGTTAGCTCTGCAACCCAAGCCCATCCATCTGGATAGAGTGGGTTGTACGTGGCTGCAACAGCAGGGGTGCCGGGTGGTCTTGTGAAAATCGACCAGGTATCCATCGCCGAAGAAGCCGAAGCAGCAGATTGATAGCCAGAGAGTTCTAAGGATGTGAGATCAGAACATCAGAACAAGTTTGCCAAGTCATATCAGCACTCAAGTACAACAACTACGTTTCTTGATTCGTAGGCAGCTTTGCAGGTGTCAGGTTCAAAACTTGGCCCAACGGTTCCATTGTCTCGCCTCTCGCTGTCAGCGTACAAGCAACTCCAGGTCAAGTTACATCTACAATGATGATGGTTTTGACAGGGATAAAAAGATGAGTTTTTCTAAAACTTTCACTACTGCTTCAGGAGCAGGATAATTGCAATATTCAAAGTCGACCCGACTTGCATTAGGTTCAGAGCCGAGATATTTCAAAAGGATTGATACCTCCTTGCTTTTCACGGCTTGACAAGTATGTTCTGTTTAAGTATTACTTGTTGTTATTTGATAACTCCTCATCATTTAACGGTATGCCGTTTGTACATGTATTGCTGCGACAAGCGTCAAAGCTTAATATTTGTGATTTAAGCATCTTTGTCTTTGAGTTCAAACTGCTCGTCCTACTTAAATTTCAAGCTATATCACCTCCTTATTTTGGATAGAGGTTATCTCAGTCATTCTATGGCTTTGACGCTGCCTGGCGTCCTCCTACTGGGCGAAGCATCAATGGTACCGAGACTTCAGAGGGGCCTCCCCATGGTGAAAAGTCGACAGTAAGTCGTTCAGCTTCATAGAAGCCGAACTTTTCGTAAAGTGCCTTGCCTTGGTCTGAAGATTCAAGGAATGCTGGTATGCCCAAGCGATCAGCTTCTTTCAGTCCCCACTCTATCAACGAGGAGGCAGCACCCCGTCTCTGGTGCTTTGGATCAGTATGCAGAAGTTTGAGATCTATTCCCCCTGTTAGCCTGTTTTTCTGGACTATCCTTCTTCCCGGTATTTCAAAGGGTTTGCAGGGCTTACATGCATAGGCTTTCCCGTCCATGAGTTCCAAACGCATCCTATTCATACCACCAAAGAAGAGTTCGCACGCTTTTGGGTTACAGCTCGGGCCTCGATAGGACGAGAAGGAGGAGTCTTTCGGGGGTGTCTCCCAGATATACCACATGGTAAAAGCAATCATGTTATCTTCGCCAAGGTCGGTATCGACAACCTTGGCCCATCGACAAGCAGGGTTGTTATGAAGCAGCTCAGCCAGATCCGCAGCCCGGGTGTCATTCTCGGAGGAGCTTGGGCCAGGAAAAAGAACCGCACTCACTGGGCTCGGGCCGTAGGCTATCTTTTCAATGGCAACGGCCCGGGGAGCATCGTCTTCGTTTGCTGAGAGGACTTTGAGCGGCATGGCTAGCTAGTCCAAGTGATCCAATGGTACAATTAAAGTATTCCACATTCAATTCTTGAATATGAGGAGTATATATACACGGCTGATTACGCCCTGACGTCGCAGGATTTCACCGGCGTTCGGCGAGCCGGTTTAGGCATGTGGTTTAGCTCCGCCCTCGGCCGGGACTGGGATCCGGGGTTCAGTGGAGACCCCGCGGAGGCCCTACGCCGTGCTTTCCAACGACAACGAGTCTCTTTAAGTAAATGTCTTGTCTTTTCGTATTGGTTCAGTACCCAGTACCTGTAGTCGCTACTGCGTATTTCCCCCGAACCTGAATCAAAACTGTTTTGCGCGTTTTGCGAGTCATACGCCATCAGTATGTTAGCAGGCGTTGTACTCTTGCCGTTTAGTGAGACCAAGAAACTTGCATTTTTGAATCCAAGAACACAAATAGATAGAGACAAATATTGTGACCTGAGTACAAATTGCCATATTTAGTTGAATTTAGACTCTTTTTAGGCCATTGGATGTAGATTTCTCTACAAACTCGAGGATAATGGCTAATATCTAGCAAGAAAGGCACTTGCTGCACTAGCGATTTGCAGGTTTGCACCACGGAAGGTGGAAGGTTCCTGTCTAGCGCCGAGGCCGGTTCTAGGCGCATTCCATCCAATCATGGGGCGGGACGCAGAACCCGGTCGGCCGCAACCTTTTTGCGGTTTGTTCTTGCAGCAAGCTCACAATTTTTCACCAAACTTCGCCTTCAGCCTCGCCCTCGCCCTCGATCGCTCACCCGCCCAGCGCCCCTCGCTCCTCGCTCCCTCTTCTGCGCCGCTTCCTCCTCAATACCCTCAATCAGCCATGGATCACGGACGAGACCCCTGCCCCTGGGTCATTCTCAATGATTTCGGAGGCGCCTTCTCCATGGGCGTAAGTCTGCACCCCTCCTCTGAGCTTCAGCCGACACGCCGATAATCGCGGCAAGAAAATGCTGGGTGCATCGGCTAACATCTTCTCTCCCCCCTTCCAGGCTATCGGCGGTACCATCTGGCACGGCATCAAGGGATTCCGCAACTCTCCATATGGCGAGCGACGTATCGGCGCCATCACCGCCATCAAGATGCGCGCCCCCGTTCTGGGCGGCAACTTCGGTGTCTGGGGCGGTCTCTTTTCGACATTCGACTGCGCCGTGAAGGGCGTCCGCCAGAAGGAGGACCCTTACAACGCCATCATCGCCGGCTTTTTTACTGGCGGCTCCCTAGCCATTCGAGGCGGCTACAAGGCCGCTCGCAACGGTGCCATCGGCTGCGCTGTCCTGCTCGCCGTCATTGAGGGTGTTGGTATCGGTTTCTCCAAGATGCTTGCCGGAACCACCAAGCTCGAGGCCCCTCAGCCTCCCCCCAACATGGAGGCCACCCTCTAAAGGAGCGACGAGACGAATTATCACGACGATGAACAGCGATCAAACATCTCTTCCCACCCCTCTCAACTCTACCACAACCACCACCATTTTGCAGGCCCGCTCTCAAAAGAGCGAGCCTCTTGTATTTTGCACCACCACGACGAACAAAAATCTGGCTGACGTTTTAATCTTTCAACTCGCATCGGGCCGGCGTTCAATGTATAATAGAGAAGAAATTGGGAGGTTTTGGGAAGGCGGGTTATGGCTCAGCGACGGAGTTGCCATACTTCTTGCAGGATTGCAGACTAGCCCATGTCTGTCTGATGAGAGAAAGAGCACGCATGTACGATCCAAGAAGACAGGAGGATCTAGAGTGCACAAGAGCCGGCAGGCTCAAAACGAGAAGGGCATTCCTTGCTGCTGAGGATTTATGCTGCGTTGTTTTCGCGCGTTTGGGTACAGATCGAATACATTATTCCCTGTTCCCCTCTATATCTACTCTCATCTACAGCTCGTCTGACTTGCCATTGGACCAAACACTCATAACAGGTTTCCCTTGGTCGTCGATCCACGCCCGGAACATGCCCCCGCAGTTGAAGTCCATCAGGATCTCAGACTTGGTGTCCACGACACGCCCATCCGAATCGCGAACGACTACGCTTTCGATGCCAATGATTCCGCCTTGGCCTTCGCCTGTCCGGCCCCATCGATCACCGGCGCTCTTCTCCAGTTCTCCGCCTGGTCCAGCAACATGCGTGATCGCCTTCGCGCCTGGCTCTGGCTTCCATCTTGCCATGGCAGCGAGGGTCCGCAGAGCGTTGGTTCTCAAGAAGGAGTCGCCGTTCCCAGTCCCAGACCCTCCAATCGATCTTGTAGTATAGGTGTACCCGCTGCTTGAATGACGAGGGTCAAGTGGGGAGTACATCATGGGCGTGGGCAGACAATCTGCCAAGGTCCCCCTCAAGAGGTCGTTCAGCATGATTGCTGGGCCCGGTCCAGCGATTGCATCCTTGAGCCGGTCCCAAGTTGTTGTCCTCGTAGGGTAGCCATCTTCGCTCCATTCCTCTGCCCAGAAGCCTGCGCCAACAACAGGCGTGTCGCCAATACGTCCTGTGAGCTTGTTGGTCAACCCTCCGGTGCTGGTTGCGGCGCAGATGATGCCGTCTTCATCGAGGGCTACCGCTCCACAGGTACCTTGGGGGAGATACTCAGTCGCGCTCCAGGTTGCCTGCCCTTGGCCGCTCTTTTCCCGTGCCAGGGCTCGGATATGCTCATCCCAACGCCGCTGGGTGTAAAAGTAGCTCGGATCGACCAACTCCAACCCGTACTGCTTTGCCAACTGCTCGGCCGCTCGGCCATAGACTTGGGTGTGCCCTTGCGCCGACGGGACATCAAGATTGCCTGAGGATTCTCCTGGAGCCCGGCTGCTTCCCGCTTCAAGGTCATCCTCTCCGTGCTCGAGCATTGCCTTGGCCAAGAGGATAGGGTTCTTGACATGGCGGAGACCCATGACGCCCACGCCTCGCTTCTTGTAGCCGCGGGACACCATCACTGACGCCTCCAGCTCGTTGATTCCATCGCGGGTGAACACAGAGCCATGGCCGCTATTGAAGAGGGGATTGTCCTCGATCAACCGAACCGCAAATGTCGCTATCTCTAGCGCAGAAGGGTGTTGTCTAGATGCCTTTTCTGCAGTCCCTGTGGGTTGCTGCCTCATATACGCATCCGTCTCTGCAACCTACCACTCTTAAGTCAGTAACATCACAACGGAAATTGTCGAGACAGAAAGTCTCACGATGTCGATGAGGGCTTTGCGATAAGCCTGGTACTTATCTGGGGGATAGTCCTGGCGCTGAATGTTCCCCGCCCCGCCATGGATGATAAGTCGAGGCTTAACTTTGCGATGGTTTTGGTTCTGGGCCTTATATTCCATGTTCTTCGGCAACTCTAGATATGCTCTAAATGCGAAACGATTGATGCAAAGAGGAAAACGTGGCAGATGATCGTCCGCTCACTGAGTGATGCGTGTGACCTCTCTGATAGGTATTCCTTCCAGCCCCACTCTTCGGTTCACGGCCGGTTCTGCAACGGCGATCGGAAGGAACCTGACAAAACCCTTGACACAACAGTTACGCTCATCTACCAAGTTTCCAATCATATATGTACTTCAGATTACCCTGGGTATCATGTTCATATTCCTTAGATCACATGATCCGATTTTCCTGGCTTGATGCCGGTTCTCTGTACACTCCATAACACCATCCAATTGTCCGATTTCGCCATTTCGAATCCTCAATAGAACCAAATACTCCAATTTCAGTTCATCATATCATCCGCTCTAGTCTTCATGTCGCAAACAGCAGTGTCCAACAGGTTAGTGCCCACTCAGGGCAATCGCCGACTTTACGGCCTTGTTGACGTCTTTGGGTCGCAGCCCTGGTGTTCGTCCCAAGCAAACGGCCATGCTCGTCATTTCTAGATCACATTAGCGACTTGGACTGTGCCATGTGGAATCTGTCAAGCAAACTTACCAGCCACCAGTCGGTTGACATCAATCGTCACCTTGGTCTTCATCCAACTAGTATCTGTCGCCCACCCTCGCGAGAAATCCATGAAGGAGCTCATTTCGAGATTGAACTGCTGGGCATCTGGAGGTTGCATGTTCGGCATGAGAGATCCCAAGTCATTGCCCATTACTGGGGCCATCAAAGAAGCTGTTGACATGGACGAAGTAGCGGCTGCGAGTGTTGTGGGAACGCCGCTCGACCACATGTTGGCCGCGCCGCCTATGGAATTCTGAGACATTGTGAAAAGCTCCGGGCCTGATGTGGGCACGTGTTGTCCTCCAAAGAAATTGTTGCTAGTAGTGTTGCCCATGGTCGGCCTCATATCTGGAGAGCCGTCGAAGGCGTTGATGTCAATCTCAGCATCGACAAAGTCCGCATTCTCGGGGATGACGATGCCACGCTGTCGCAAGTACGTCTCAACTTCGTCAGCATCAAAGAAGTCTCCCTCGAAGCCCTGATACATCATCCGCATTCGATGGTCAATCCGATCGTCCCTTGCACTTTCGGTATCCGGGTTAAACGGGCCCATCGAGAAGCCAGTTAGTTCTGAAGGTTTCAAGGGCTCGGGCAGGCCTTGGTTCCCGATTGGCATCTCACTAGAGCTCGAGTTCATTCCCGACGGGCCACCGTTTGCTCCATTGTCCGGGAAGAAGGTGCCAGCACCACCAAGGTTTGTGAATGGGAACTTCCAGTTGTTCAAGGTTTCCTGCCTTGACTTGGTAAGTACCATGGACAAACGGCGAATGATGGCCTCTCTGGGCTCGAATAGCAAGCAGAATCCAAACACGGCGGCATAGCGATGTGGCGGAGGATTGGGCATCGAGGCCAGCCGGAGCCCAGCCTCTACAGTTGCTCTCTGTAACCGCCGACCAAAACTCCGCTCTTGGGGAGCATACGATGATGGTGATGGTAGCCCAGCCATAGGAGTTGTGATAAACGGATTGTGGCCGAGGGGAACTGGCGCTTGGGTATTATAAACTGGAAAACTCGCGTTTTCTGAAGTTGGCATAGTAATGATTTCGTATGGTAGACTGACGGGCGGTGTGAGTTGCTGCTGTAGGGTTCCATCCATTCTTGGGGGGGTGGTGAGGTGGTTCTGCTGAGGGCCAGCAGAGGAGACTGGCACATTTGATGCGGCATACTCTTCACTTGGCGAGCTAGACGAACTGGAACTGGAGCCTTGTCGCTCTTGGATATGGATCTCAGCGTGGGTGGGCTTTTCTATAGGGGTGGCAGTGCTGATTTCTCTTTGGGCGTCTTCGCCAGATCTGCGAGTGAAGGAGAGGAACTTGCGGGTTGTGTCGTTTAGGCGTCGCGTCACCTCTGGGGCGCCTTCAAGCATTCCTTGAGCGAGTACGAAGTCAAAGAAGCTCATGAACTCCCGGCCCATGTCCTCGTTGGCCTGTTCAAGGTCCTTGACCTTTTGCTCAAGAGTGGTGATGGCAGTGTCCTTGCGATTGCGATAGGCTCGTTGAGCCAGACGAATCTGAGTGCGACGACGCTACATCTGATGTTAGGAGATGGTCATACCAAGATGAAGACATGGATGCCAAGTCCATAATTGTGTGGAAGCCCAAGGGGAAACTCACGTCCTGTGCTGTCTCATCTTTGGTGTCGAGGCGAGGCCGGCCTCTGGACCGCTTCTTTCCTCCTTCTACTTGGTCATCGTCATTCTCATCTGAGATTTTGGTCCGCTTCCGCGATGAGTGCGGCACGGCCGAAGGCTGAGGTGGTTCAAGCATGGCGGGTGAGGTTTTGGCTGCTCGGGCCATAAAGCGGTTGGAGTATCCACACTACGATGGGAGTTGGTGGCGGGCGGGAAATACGAGTGGCAAGCGACTATTGCCTGGAGCGCCCGAGACTGAGACAATTGTTGAATGACGGTCGGTAATCAACGACAGCGTTGAGTTTGATGTTGAATGCGAGATTTGGAATCATGGCCCGTGCTTAATAATGTTGAAGGTGGACATAAGCACTTGCCGCAACCATGTCCAGAGCAGAGTCCAGGGCCAAGTTTCACGTCAAGCCAACAAAGGCGGCAGACGGTCGGGCCAGCTCCGGCGGTGCCGGGTCGATTGTCCGGGCTCCTTCCGGGTTGTGCTCCGTATGCCGGGTGGAGATGGACGGCGAGCTGCGGAGCCGAGGCGATGATGAGATGGATAAGAAAGGGGATGCGAACGCGCTGCAGAGGAGAGTCTGGAGATTGAGTTGGAGTTGGGGGTTGTGCCGGTCCCGAACGGTCGTCGGCGCCTCTCATTGGCTGGCCAGCCCACGATGATCGTCCAGGATTACTGCCGTGGTTGGTCGAGATTCAAGGGGCTTGTTCTGGGGGCAACGCCCCAGCAATCAGCGGCTTGGCGAATGTTTGGCCGGTTCGTGAGTTGCAAATGTTTCTAAGACGAGATGTTTAAGTTAACCACTCGCTGCACCCTTCAGTGCAATCAGTATCATACTGGTAACTGCAGTTGTGTCAGTAATACATGCATAGGACGCTCAGCCATGGTTCAACCTTAAAACTCTAGTGGGTGGGCGGGGCTCTCCGCACACGCTATTCTACAAATCAGGGGATGAAAGAACGTATCATGATGGAAGAGTGCAGAAGGATGTCTGCAACTGCAGGTTAGTTACAACCCGCGGATTAGACTTGACTATCCAATCTCTATCAACTCGTATACTCACAAAGAGGAAGGTGGTCATGAAAACAGTGGTTTCTTGCGTTACGATCGCTCTAGGGTAACCTCGATCGTGACAAACATGTGCTCGAAGCGATCAATTTCCAGCCCATCACCAACAATGGAGCATTTCGTCTTTTTCTTGCATCCCTCACGCTTAATTGCTCTTAGAGCACTTTCTAGCTTACCTTTGGTCCTTAAAATTGACCGTGATAAGGGTTCCCCCAATCAGGTCCAACCCCCCGTGGCTCCGCCATTGACATCAGCCCAGCTAGTTTCAATCTTGGGTGGGTATCGAATATGGGAATAAGTACGTTACAACAAGTGGTCTCATCTCATTGTTACAGAATGGAATGAGTAACCGACATGAATCTGGGAAGCTGACAATCACGACAGCTATGGGGTGTGTGAGTTGTCTACTGTGTCTCAGCAAAATATGACCCTGCTTTGCCCATGAAGATTTATCAATGGGACTTGCCTACATGGCATGCTGGCGCCTGGAACTTGGCAACACTGATGGAAGATCTGGAATATCTACACAAAATTTTGGTAGGTTGTGATGAGCTGGAAGATAGTGATCAGAAACGTACGAGCTTATGTTTGAGGATGAATGAGTGGGCACGAACAAACTATCGCCACCATTTAGAACAAGCCGAAGAACACACAAGATAGCTGCGGATCCTGGAACTGGCAAATCTGATGAGAAGGCGGGCGTTGATGGTTATGCTGATATCTTGCTGAAGCGGCACCAGATTTGTTCTTTCCGCCGTCGAGTTTAGGGGCCAACTCCCAAACCAGTCGGCGTCAATGACGTTGGCCGCAAGGCTACCCAGCCCAAAGTTTGTCACGCTCGTTACTTCGTTTTATAATTTTCGAGAGAATGGCATATGTCCACGGCTAGCCGTTTCACCGCGGCCTTTGAGTCATATAACACCTGAAGGATCTGCCGAGTTCTTAACTTCGAGGCCACTACGTATTACGACCCGACTAGGTCACCATTTGTTGTTCCGCATGCGGCTCTAGTCCCCCTTTCTCATGACGTTGAATTAGTGTGAGACGCTCTTTCACGGCTCAAGTTTGACTTAAAGCAGCACCGTGACCTTTGGAGCGAAATGGTAAAGTTACATATAAACCATCCATACCCTCGCTGTAGTCAATGAAGATATAGGCCGAAAATACATGGGGAGGAGAGAAAGCCTTTGAGGAGATAACAGTCAGGCCCAACGCTGGCTCTTAACATGCCTAACTAAGCGATCTGGCAATACCACAGCTGAGAATGACCTGTTCACTCGAGTTATGAAAGGAATAACTGCATGCCATACACAGGGATTTTGATACACCATCATCTTTCAGATGGTGTTTATGACCAACAAGACCAAGGCGTGAATACACGGGCAAAAATGGCCCTCTCTAAATAACACCTTTTATCCATGCCTACCAACACCGACGGTCCGCTGAAGATCCTGGGTATATAACTATTATACAAAGCCGACTATATTCCACGGCGGTTTGCCTTGATGCGTTCAAATTCGTCAATAGCAGATGCCGGTGTAACGCGGGGGGCTGGCTTCCCCTCCTTGGCATAGGCTTCTCTCCAATTCTTAATAGGGTGCTCCATTGGCTCTTTGGGCTGTGTTTTTTCGAGGTTGGCAACTAGTTCCAACCACCTGGGAGCCATGAATGGATCCTCAAAGGGCCTGTTTCGCTGGGTTTCTTCGCGTTCCTCGTGCCGTTGACGAGCTGTTCCCAGGATGTTGTCAAGTGTTTCCGTCCTGATAGCTGCGGCTTCAGCCTCGTCAATCGGTTCCTTTGGGATTTTCCTTTCCTCATCCGCTAAGGCTCTCTCTGCTTCAATGAGTTGGTCCATTGCCTTGCCACGAGCGACCCAGTCCTCCCAAGTTCTGTCCAGCTTATCCTCGTACCAAGCCTTAGCTAGACGTTGACTCCAGTAATAAGTGCTCGTTTTGGTGTCTGGGATGACCGTACTTTGGACCCCCTCTTCAAGCATTAGTTTGTCCACCAGCTTGTCCCAATTGTCCTCTTGTTTAGCGACCTTGAATCCAGAATTTTGCACCTTCAATAGCTTTAACACCCCTGTTCTCCATCGCTTTGTCCTCTTAAAAACTAGGTGATTAAGCAGTCTCGGCTGGGGCTTCTTGAACCGTAGAAAGACCTGGCCTTCAGCTGTGGAACCAAGCACAGGAACTTTGCGCTCGCCTGATATGGCGGATTTAGGGAGGGGTCGAAATGTTGACTCGTATCGCGGTGCTTGGCCGGGACTGGAGACTTTGGCGAAGACCGGAGGGCTATAACGCTTCTCTTTGCGCGGAGGAGGAGCTTTGGAGCGGGATAGGGCGGACTTTGCGCTGCGTTTTCGTAGGTGTTGAATGATTTGGGAGTGTTCGGGGCTGTCAACTGTTTGACTTTTGGTTAACAGAGTAAGGAACTAGCATGGTGTTAGTACCGTCTGTAGAAGGAATGTAGGTGGTGTCTTGCCTTGTATCCTGCAGCCATGCAGTTATAAATGAGTCTTGAGCTGGTAAGTCCCCTCTCCTTCAGAAATCGCTTTCGAGCTATGTGGGCTACAGGGTGTGTCGGTCCAGGATGCTGAAGGTCTTTGGGTAACGGAACTTTTCTGCCTGCTTTGACTAGAGCGCGGTAGAGCGCCAATGCGGCGACTCTGTGGCGTGAATGTCGCGCTGGGATAAACTGCTGGCGGACCATGCGTTTCATTGTGTATCAAGGATTTCAGGGCCATTAGCCCTGGGTATGTCTAGCTTTGTCGTTCAAAGAGCCTGACGAATCCCACGCGAATCCCCTAGTCGTTTGTATTGACAATGTGCGAGCTTAGCTGGTCCACGGGAGGCGCAGGGTCGCGGGGTATCGAACTGGCTCTCTCAACTGCTGAGATCTCCGAAACCGATATGCGGGATGGAGATTTTGCGACGAGGTTTAAACGATGACTAAGCCGACAACCCCACAGGCCGATGGGAGCCGGATACACACGACGACCTCAAACTGCTACGCACATCTTCGACAATTGAGTTTTTGCCGTAACAACGGCACGACGAGATAAGTTAAGCATATCTTCATTAGGAAAGCATCTCGTATTCTTTGAAGTCTCTGCAGCCGTTGCCGCCACACTGATAGGGATACTCTCACCGACGGTTTCTCGCGTAAGCCTCAGCATCAGAATGATTGAGGGGACAAAGTCAAATCCCCCTCTTCTGTTGCTCGATGCTGCGCTGTTGCAGATGATAGCTCAAGATCAACGAATCTACGTGTCGTTTACTTTGCCTATCTTGTCATTGGGCAGCATGCATCTTCAATGAGAGCAAGCGACCACAGCACGCTAAGTAATAGGGCTGCATTGGGAGTAGATGGTGGTTCAGCCCGAATACTACCCTATGAAGACATGATTATTTTGAGCAGATGACCTTGTTTGCATACAGTAATCGCTAGTGCGCAGCGCAATGTGCAGCCAATGTTCCTGATGATCTTGTGTTCCGGAGCCGCCGGAGGAAGCATAATAAAGGAACTTGGTGGAGAGCCCTCGCACTTAGAGATAACGCGCTCGTTGATCTTTGCTCCCTTGACTCGAAACAAGCACCGAGACATCCGTGAAACCCCGGGAGGCAAACCGGACAAGTGAGAATGCCGAGAGCCAAGATCTAGATGCCGGCATTTGTTGTAGTGGTACAATGATTCAGCCGCGCGCTTGCACCGGAATGGCTGGGAGATTGGCCATTGGTCGATCTCGGGGTCAGTCATGAAGCATCGGGGTCGGACTCTTGAAGTCTCCGGGGCCGTAGAGCAAAGAGAGCGTCATGAATCAGGTTTGTTTGATCTTCAGTTCGCGGGTGACAAGGCACATAATGTTCATCATCGAGCAACTGATATTGCGGATCCCCGTCCCTGTTTACGAACCAAGCATTGACTTGTTCCTACACTATCGAATGATCGCTAGCTCCTGCTGTACGAGTCGAGGCAGTGATTGACCACCTTCAAAGTCGTCTACTTAGTATCAACTGCAAGGCTTGTTTAGCACATACGACCATACCCACTGGAAAATTCGGGATCCCGTCCGCTCTCCCATAGACAAGCCAGTGAGGGGCGGATTAGTAGTTGGGTCGGTGACGACCAGCGAATCCCCGCTGTTGTATGTTTTTGCCGTTTGTTTACTTTTGTCCATCTGAAGTTTTTTTGGTCGATTTTAACGAGCCACGACCAGCTGTGGTTAAAAGGAGCAAGGGTCTGGAGCTTAGTGCGCTCGAAATGCGTGATGGCTTCAACCTTTACCCCAACAAAAGAGCGACAACGCCAGTTACCAGGATATAAAACGTTGGTGCTAGTCTTGTCAGATACTAATTGGTCCAATTCCATGCCAGACAGGCGGTCTGCGATGTCTGAGTTGGCATGATGCACATATGCACGATGTATGTATGCGCTTTCTCCCCCATGTCGATAGCCCCAGGCCCCATGTCGACCCCATTCTAGAGCTTCCCATCTGGTGCTCGGCCTCGACCGCCATGTCCCGGAGACCTGGTCCGCTCGCCTGTTTTCCTGGTGCCGAAGAACTATTCTTCCCTGCCTCAACGGGTAGTTTCTTTTTAAGCCAGGTCCTCTTCATGGTTTGCATGGCATGGGCGCTTTGACAGTTCGGCTTTACTTTGGAGCAAGGCTCTGAAAAGGCAGTTTTATCGAGGCTAGCGCCTCGCATTCGGGAGGCTCTTGACCGTCTGTATCGTGCGAGAAATGATCTCATATCCAACAAATGCAGACAGAGCCCAAGTCCCCCGCCAATCGTCCCGAGAGCTCCCAGGCTCGATCAAATGGACCATTAGGAAGCCAGCTTGACACCCCGCGCACCAGTAGGCTTGACCACGGCGAAAATCTTGCAGATGAGCGGACTGGGAATCCTACTGCTACCGTGCTGTAATAAGTAACATGCTAATGCCGTGCGCTTACTCATGCTCGGAGCAGCACGTTTTACAGACGCCGCCTCTGACCGCAACATGCACGCGATCCGGAGAATGTGGAGCAAGCATTGCCATGAATACAGTAATCGCTATGGCACTAACTAGCTTCAATTTCTAGGCTCCGTCGTTCCCGGTCCTGCGGGAGGCTGTTATGCTAGATTTGTTCTAGCAAAGGCACGCGGGATCCCAAGGGGGGCTGGAGGACTCGCGAGGGCTCACGAGTCTTGAATCATGCTGTTTGCGATCTCATTAAACTGGTTCGCCACCCGCCCAGGCTCGTACTCGGGTTGCTTGACAGCTCGGATCAGCCTTGTACGGGAGGTGCCGCGGCTTGCATCAGAACAGACGACAAACCAGGATTAACGTTCCAGCGGCATGGGCAACGTGCAAGCAGCCCAGCTTGGAGCTCTAGGGCCTACAGCAGACCTCCATTACAGTCTCAGGCGAGCTGGCAGCCTGTGGGACCGCCCGCCGTAGCTTCTCAGCGGACTCTGGGTGGGTGTGCCGGCCATGTCCACGGGTCCAGGGCCCGCTGCTCTGGTCCCCACCTGGGTCACTAAGCGCTAGGTACGTACCCGACTGCAAGAGATTAGAGAATGGAAAAAGAAGAAAAAAACATCCCATGATGGCCATGGTCAGGGCTGGCATTGACACTTGGACCCAGTAGGAAGTAATGGTCTAGAGGGATGGCGTTAGCATGCCTGAGGATACTTCCCGCCTCCTTTCATCATCATTCTTGGTCGCTATTTTGGTGAGGCAGCTATCTGAGCTCGGGTGCCTTGACCAACTCAAACTAAAGCCCAGCCTTCTGGTCCGGACACCAGGAAACGGGGATCTGAATAGGAGGAACTGTGTACCTGGTGACACGGACCCCAACCGGCACGCGACAAGACGTAATAGGGGAGCACCCTCGAAACTCTGTGTGTTGTGGCCAGGAAGCAAGACAGGACGGCAATTATTAGAACCAGGATCTCAGAAAGGCAACGAGCTGGGGAACCAACCGAATTATCGAAAGACAACTCGACCAAAGCAGCAAACCACGAGAGACAGGAACAGCCGCCCGTTTCGGCAGCGGCTGGAGCTCACCATCTAATATCCAATCCCTAGTCGCGTTGCAGATCGTAACAATTTCGAGGGCGGCCTCATTCCCTACCAGCTTAGGTTGCTTACCACCCTTTTCCAAACTTCTTACAACCCTCATCCTTGCTTTGCTTCTCCTCCTCTTCCTCATCTCTCTCGAATCTCTCATTTCCTCTCCCAACCTCGCAACAACATCCACCTCTGCCTCTTGCCGCCAGTCTCAACGGCCTCTCGGCGGCTGCACACGTACTAATCGGTAAGTCGCCCGCCTCTTGGCCCCCTGTTGTCGCGTGTCTGCGGTCTCCTTCTTCCGGGCGCCGCTCTCTCGACACCCCCTGTCAGCTCTTCATTAGCGGATGGAGTCGTGCATCGTCGTTGAGCTGTGCCTGACGGGTTGACCGCTCTATCCCCGGCCACCAGGCGAAAATATCTGCTCCATCTACGCCGCCAAAACGGCCATATCGGTCGTGGCAGCTATCGCTTACCCCAGCTTGTTCGCCCTGCCGCCCCTGGATCTGCCCATGGTCGCGTCTTCTTCGATACTTCCACCGCTCCCCCCCCTGTGGCCTTGACCGTATTCTTGTTACCCTTACCCATGCGACCTTAACCAGCCCTGCGCCTGGAGAGATTCATAATTCAATCATCTTGCACTGCTGCCGTTTCTTCGAAGGCTGACTTTCAACCGTCTCAGACCTCACGCGATCATATTATCAGTCATCATCTCGTTGTGGTGACCTCATTTCCTCTTACAGGGTTGGGTTTCTCCTGCTCTACTCTGCCGTGTTACTGTGCCACGCCTCCCTTGACGTCGGGTCCAGCATTCTTCCTCTCGCCGTCTTTACCACCCCTTCACCGACCACGCCGTGTCTTGTCCAAGTGCTGGCGTCTACGGCGGGTCGACATCTCCCATCTCGCTCATCCTGGACCGATCAGACCATTCTCCCCTGCTTGACATCCCGCCAGATCGGTTGCTGTGTTCCTTGGACCAGCCCTGTTTGCCAGCAGCTCGGCTCAACTACCAAGCAAATATTATACATATCTTCGACCTACTCATCCCGGCTGGCTCTTTCTCTGTCCTCACTCATACTCATCCCTCGCTTCAACTGTATCCGTGAAAGGGCATTGCCCGACGAAACCGCTTTGGTATCTTGTTCTGTATCGAGCTGTTGCATGAGCTCGACGCAGAACCGGCCCGGCCACAATGTTTCTGCATGCTGGTGCTAGCCTCCACGGCCACGAGTACTCGACAAACCGATCCTCTACACAAGCTCCTCCTAGACGATTGCCTTTTCTCCGATCCGCCCTTCGACATCCTTCAGACGCCGACACAACAGCGCCGCCACCTTCTCCTTCACCTGCACCACCAGTTCGACCTGTCTCGTATCATGAGAAGGTAGCCCCGTTGCCTTCAGTAACGCCAGTTCGACGAACATCTCGCCCGCGACCTACCTCCGAATACATGCCCCGAAGAGAGCTCTCCGTTCGCTTCCGCGAGCCTGAGACTGACGACGATTTACCGCCCTCGGAAGTGCAGAGCGAGGATGAAGGCTCGGGTGCCTGCTCAGACGTGAGCGATCTTAGTGACTCCTCAACCGGACCCCGGAGGCGGAGGAGAAAGAGGACCTTCAGAAGGTCAACACAGTTTCTTCTGGCACATCCTGCCCCTCGACCAGGGGCTAAGCAACGTCGACTTGTTCAGGCGCGCCCACGGCTACTTCTCCAATTACAAGAACTCAGCGAGAAACGCCCTGTTCCTGCTTTTGATATTCTGCCTTCTAGCTTAATCGCGGGATCTATGATCGTTCCGCGACTGGCCAAGCGATGTCCCTGCTTATTCCGCGCCAAGCCTGTGCTTGGTCTAAACGACCTCCTTATTGTACGTAGCGAGGATTACGATACGCCAGCAGCCCCAGGTTCTCTCGACTCTGAAGATTCTCTGGACCAAAGGGACGTTATTGCAGTTGTTAGTCCCTTACCACAGATGGGAGACGATTCTGCTGAAATAGTCATGGAAGATGGTTCGACTTGGGAGTCCAGTCTAATGGCCAACGGATCCTATGAATTTATTGGAGTGGATGAGCGAGGCCGGATTAGTACGGCTCGCTGGGTCAAGAAGACGTCCTCGTCAATGTCACCTATGCCCCGGACAAATGGCGAACAAACACCACCAGCCAGCCCGGGACCATCAGATGTCAAGTGGACTTTCAGCATGATACATCCCGATACGCGAAGGCATCCCATCATGGGCTCTCTCATGTCGAACACGCTGGACGTCTTCGATACCTACAACACCATGTCGACTTCAAGTGGTCGTTATCCTCCTACCCGATGCACGCCTTTGGACCCCAAGCTCGCTAGCGACTGGATCGTGTCTAATCCACCCGAAATTCAGTCCCGGCTTACCAAGGTGGTTCCGGAGGATATCAAGTTGTTGATGGTTGCGACAGCTTCATGGGTCAATCTGCGGCAAACTGGGTGGCCAGCGTCGGCGATTTGCAGAGCTCCATCGACGCTACAGAAGCGTACGCTCAGCAATGGATGCCCGACACGGGCTCAGACTTTTCCCGCTCACCCCAGTCTTTCTGTTGTGAACCCTACTCAACAATTATCACATATAAATACAAGCCCAGCAGGCAGCTCCATCGACAGCTCGGCGTCTGAAATTCCGGGGCGGCGAAGGTCGATGTCTTCCAATGCTGGGTTCGTCAAGAGATTTGTGGCACCACGTGCTAGCGAAGATGGGCGACCACCGCTTGACATTCTCGACCTTGACGTGGAGAAGCCGCCAACGCGACGAATGAGCGTCAGCATGCGTCAGTTTGCAAATAAGATCTTCCGCCGGAGAAGCAACTCCCATGCGCAGGTTGAAGAGGCTCTTAAATACAAGTTAGAATATTAAGACACCCGTCGTGGTGCATGTAACATTAATATAGCCAGTACCTCACTAGGGCTGCATTAACTCAGTCGATCGTGGTCGCTACGTGTCAAATCATTGCCATCTGCATCAAGAAACTCTGAGGCCGGAATCCCCACCACAGAACCCAATTCGATCCGAGACGGACGGCGGAGTGGGGCGACTCTCCGGAATGGCTCGGGGCCTCCGTTGTTCGTGCGGGAGCCGGGACTGTGAACAGGATGATCGGCCGGGTCAAGATCTAGAATGCCCAGTGGCCGTGATCAAGCCACAAATCTTGCATTTAGCCAAGCGAGTTTTGCTGCCATCGTAGAGTTGCCGCCACCTCATGCGTGTCCATGCTGTTCTCGTCCAGTGTAGGTTCCTAACCGTCTCACGCGGGACGTTGCAGGCAGTGACGGGGACGCGCAGTCTATCGGGTCGTGAGAAGAGGCGTAGACCTCACACATAGCAGACGTGTCAGTTTCCAGGCAGTCGAAGCTTGCGTGTGTGATGCAACTACCATCGGCCGGCGCGGTAACGTGTCGATTGCATCCAGCGTTTGTCGCTCGAGGCTGTGAGTATGTTTAGACACGGGTGATCAAGTCTAACCGAGAATCCCGTCCTTTACGGCTTGATCATGAGGCGGTTCAAAGTCATGGTGAATCTGCAAAGTGGTCATTCATGAGACACGAGATGTAAGCAAGCCGTTTGGGACATTGTTTATGACGTCTCATTGGACTCTTGTGGAGTTGACGTCGATGACAGCGCTGCACCAGTGCCTTGGGTATCCCGACCTTGAGAAGCTGCCGAATGTGGTGGTGATTGGGCAAGATGCACCAAAATGGAAGGATCGAGAAAGGCCCAGAATATCAGCATGCGGCCTACGTCAACGTCACTGGTAAAGTATCATTGCCGTGGTATCACGACACCCACGGTCGGTTTGTGACAGCGTTGATGTTGCTGAGGATTCCGTCTGCTGTGATTGAGCAACCCAGTTCCCCTCCCCTGCTGGGCCTGGTGGACGGAGATTTGTGAGGCACAGACCAGGTGAAACTGAAAACACGCCACAGATTGATTCAAGTAGCCGGTACTAGAAGTGAGGCAATCCGGGAATGAGAGCAGAGGTATTCAGGACCAACAGCATCACCATTGCTCGCTCCAAGTCACGAAGGCGCTGCCCCAGAGCTCAGGACATCAGGGCGGGGTCGACAGCCGCTAGCTCACTAAAACTCCGGAACCAGAAGAGCTGGAGGCCAGTGACAAAGGGTCCATGGCGGCGAGGGCACATCTGCCCCAGAAAAAAATGGACCCCTCTGCTTGGAGGTCCGCCAGGCTGCTGCTGCTGGCATCATCCATCCACATTGAGGTGCAGCCGCTACCAGGTCGCCCAGCCGCTCTTCGTTCCTCCAACTTCCCCCCTCCAACTCTTCAACTCTACACGTCCGCATCTCCATTCAGCATCGTTTCCTTCATTAGATCGCTGTTTTACTTATCTGCTACGTCTTACGTCTCGGCCGAGCGGGTTTCGATGCGCATTCGACATTTGTTTCGCCCCTCGACAGAATAACCGTCCCGCTCGCCTGAGCTGAGCTTAGCTGCTGAGCTGTGCTGCGCTCTGAGCTGAGCTGCCGCCCTCGGCCATTCCCGCCTGGCCCTGCGTAGCTTCGGCAGCCCACTCGTCACGAGCCGGACACGGGCCTGCGACGGCATCGAGCCCACCGACCGCATTGCCGACCGCCCATCGACGACCGTGGTCCTCGACCCTCTAAGCACTGCGCCGGCCATGGATGAGAACATTGGGCCCCGTCCTTCGGGATCCCATGCCGCCATGCCACCTACTACGGGAGCAAATCTGCTGGCAAACTTCATGCCATATGAGCCCATCTCGCGAGCCACATCCCCCGGCATCCCTTACCCCAAGACCGACGAGGATGACAGGAAGCGTTACCGACCCCGAACCTTTGCCTACTTTCAACAGCTTCCGTTCGAGGTCGAGGAGGAGGCCCAGCGTGATGCCGCGTTGCAGGGGATTCTTAAGCAGCTCTACATCGCCATTCGCGCCGAGGACTTCTCACCAGGTGCCCTCCACTGGACTAAGGAACTCCAGGGATGGCTCAATCTCAAGTTTGAAATGACGAGGGAACAGAGGGCAAAGTTAGCAAAGCTGTACTATTCTCTTGCCCTCGCCCCGGGCCTAGATTCCACGGCCGCAGACCGATTCTTGCGCATGGTCCTTACCCTGACGAGGTGCGTCCGCTTGCTATTCTACTCTTCTGATCTAGACATTGATACATACTTTGTAGGAAAAACCACTACCTGAAACCTGGCGAAGACCTCATACTCGACTGGCGGCCGCTATGGAACGAGATCAAAGCCTGGGTCTTGCCCTCTGAGGTCCCTGCCCACCAGAGCAACCGCAAACGATCCGCAAAACAACTACTTAAGCTGTGTACACATGCGCACACGTACTTTGATCCCGCGGAGCGCCGAGCGATGCTAGAAGAATTCTTGCCTTTTTTCAGCGTCAACGAGCTCCCGAACGCTTTTATCGTTGTGGGCGTCTTGAATGCCTTGTTGCCAAGCCATCCTGCCCCTGTCAACGAGCCTCAGTCACAACCAGCCGATTTCTTTCCCACACTTTTCCATCTGTGGTCTATCATCAATCGATCCAAGGCCTTCGATGTCTTTTTCATTGACCTGTTTTCTCGTCTCGCCCGAGACCATATACACTGCTCCTACGTCCCCTTCGGCACCCATGGTATCTTCACAAAGGATCAATCCGATTTGATCTTCACAGCCATTCTCCGACTCACACAAATCCCCGTTGGACAAGCTAATTCTCCGTACACCCCGCTGGACTACCTGTCAGGGGCGGGTGTTTACGTCGAGAAGGATAAGAAGAAGTATCCTGTCGCGTATATGATCTCTCGTTTGATCGTCAGCTCCCTGTCCCCTGCTTGCCTGAAGGAGGAAGACTCCATCATGTCCAACCTAGAAGGCTTTATGGAGTCAATCGATACCTTCTTTCACCCATCTAACGAGGGCCCTTGGACCACCATGTTGGGCCAACTGACCTTGTATCTGACCGAGGCGTTTGTTTCGCGTTGGAATCGCGAACAAAGCGGGGAACTGGATCTTCCAGAGGATCGCAAAATCAACGACCAGTTGAAGAAGCGCTTCGTTTCGTCGCTCAAGGAGGTGACCTTTATGGGTCTGTTCTCCAAGAGTAGCCGCGTATCATACTACTACCACAGCACATTGCAAGGCCTTGCCTATCTTATGCCCGATCTGGTGTTGCCGGGTGCTCTGCAGCGATTCTATCCCAGTCTCCAAGGCCTGGTAGAGGTTCACCGGACCACATCAAGTTTGAACGGTCTACAGATGATTGCCAACATCATGTCCAAGCACAAGGGATACGGTTGCCATATCACCGCTCTTCTAGCCCTTGCCCTACCCGGAATCGATGCCAATGACCTTAACAAGACCCAGTACACGCTCAATTTCATCCAGAGTGTTGCTTACAGCATCCCTATGGTACCCCTAGTCAAAGAGGGTAGTCATATACACGACACGACTCTGGCCATGGAATGGGTTCAAGGCGAAATGGATCGCATGGAGCGTGAAGGTCAAAACGTCAAATTCGACTACAAGAACGAACTTAGCGACGAAGATGAGGCGAGCATTTTGAGATCCTCAACTACTGGCTTCGGCGAATTCATCTTGACTCTGCTGGGCAAAGTCTTCACTCTGTTGGAGAACCTGCCGGACGCGAACCAAGTTCGCGGGGGCACTCCTGAGGACAATGTCATCAATGCTTTGCCGGCTGCCTTATCACCTTTGTTTGCATCGCTATCGCCTGAGCTTTTTGATATGGCTCTTGAGAAGATCGCAACTTTTGTTTCTAGCCATGTCGTTCACCAAGCACGGGACGCAATGGCTTGGATCCTTAACGCACTGTGTAAAGTGAGCCCCGAGAAGACATTGAAAGTCTTCATTCCGATGCTGGTCGTCAACATTCGCAACGAGATCGACTTCAACAACGCAGCGTCTGACCGGAGCAGTGGGACTGACTACTTACCCAGGGATCGAGCTCTGGTCTGGTATGTAAGCATGCTCGCAATGGCTGTTGTCCATGTTGGCAGCGAAGTCCTTAAATACAAGGATGATCTCCTCGGAATTGCAGAGTACATGCAGGAAAAGTGTCGTGGCTTGCCTACTATCCTGGTGTCGAACTACATTCACCATCTGCTCCTGAACTTGACCCACACCTACCCCATTGACCACGCTCTGTATGAGCCCGAGGTTATCAAGCGTGGTATCGATGTCGACGACTGGGGCAAGACCACCCCGCCGAACGATCTGACCATCCGATGGCATCAGCCTTCGCCTGCCGAGATTGACTTTGCCGTTGAGCTATTCGCGTCGCAGACTAAGTCAGCCAAAGACCAGCTTGAGTCACTCATGAGTGACAACCCCCCTGTGAGCAGGACTGGAAAGAACAAGGAATGGTCTGATGAAGTCTCTCGTTTGATGCAACAGATTCGATTGGTTACTTCCGGCATGGCCACCATGTTTGATCCTGAACGTGCCGCTGGCATCCTGACCGGCAACACTGAAGAGGATCACGACGTGGCTCGCGAAGATGATGATGAGATGATGATTGACGAAGATCCCCTAGCCGAGGTTGCTGAGGACGAAGAGCTTCGCCCGCAGTTTCGCTATAAGGCGGGATATGTCCTTAAGTCGAGTGAGCCGGCCTACCGTAAGATTCATGACCTCCGTGAGGAATTGGGTCATCTTCTAACCAAAACGCACTCATTCCTCTACGACAACCAAGAAGACGATGTGAACTCTTTTACTGCCCTCTATGCCGCCTACCGGACGTGGATCACCGATGTCGGCATCGAACGCTCCGCTCACCCCCTAGAGAGACACGTACGACTATACAAGTCAGACATTGCTGCTTTCAAGATCAAAGGTCTTCGAAAAGTCTATCCTCGACCTCTTCTTATTAAGCGAGCTGAGGCATACCAGCTTCTACGCCGGAAACACAATGCTTCGTCAAGACAGAAGAGCGAGTTGGACAAACGCCTGTTGCTCGACCTCGCTGAATCGAGTCTGTCGCTCTACGCTGACGTACGACGAGTAGCGCAGAGCGCACAGGATTCATCACTCAAGTCTCTCATCGGCAGCAAGCCGCTAGTCATCCCCGTCATTCTCGAGAAGTTCAGGCAGGCCATTGCGACCAACGACCATGACCGCATCAAGGGGGGCATGTACACCCTATTGTTCACGTCTTTGCTGAGGACTCTTGTCAAGGACTGGCGGTTTGCTCCCGAAGCTATGCGGCTGTATATCGAGACGGCGGGCATTGACAAGCCCTCTATTCAGAACCTTGGGTCATCAGCTTTATACACGCTTATCGATTTCGGCAAGCCTTTTGAGCGCATGATCATCGTGGATGATACGCTTGTGAACACGATCAAACCTGCAGGAGACGTCTCAGCGGCTATTGAGACCCGCCACCAGTTTATCCTTCAACGCCGAAAGAGAGTGGAGACGTCCAAGTCCAGCCTTGGATTGGAGCTGACACAACGTGCCAAGGGAGCACATTGGAAGATTGCTACAAGGTGTGCCATCTTTGCCACAAATCTGTGTCTCCGGTTCCATTCATTGGCACCAGCTGAGTTTGTGGACCTTGTCGCCCATGGAACGAACGATCCACACCCAGGCCTGCGAGGCTATTATCTGAATGCTTTCACCTCTGTATTTACCGCCGTTGATATGCGTGCAGTGTACGGTCACGAATATCGCAACTACCTTCTCGAAAAGGAAGTAGGTGACAGGAACAGGATTCAAGTCACTGTTGAGAAGGGTGACGCCGATTTTACCCACGATTTCCTCGAGTCCTTTAAGCAACCGGACGATGCCGCGTACATGGTGGATGCGGATCATCCTGGCTGGCTTGTCTGGGGGAAGAAGTTTACTGCCTATCGGGCGAAGCCCCTTCCCTTCGATTCATACGACGAAGTAGAGGGTGCACTACGTGACCAGATGGGTCAGATCTTGAACCGCGAATGGTTGTCTCAGTGCTTCGACTATCTCAAGCAGGAACCACGGGACGCCTCGATCGACAGATTCCGCATGAGCAATGTGTACCTGCTGATGCATGTATTTGATCTAATGCACTACGGGAAAACGGAGGTTACATTGGATGACGTGAAGGAGCTGACCAAGGAAGTCCTTGGGGACGGTAACGACAAACACCAGCATCGAGCCACATCCGAGATTTTGGGTGCCTTGCTTGCGGGCTCGAGTGATGACCCACCGGAGATTCGAAACCGTGTCTGGGAGTACGCTGCGCCTCTGATGCTCAAAATTTTTGCCGACGACTTGACCCCGGATAACTTGCAGTACTGGCTTACCTGCCTTCATCTCATCCTCGATTCTAAAGACCCCCGGCGTTCTCACGAGATTGTGAATGCTCTGAGGTCATTCCGACTGGACATGACATCGAACGCTGCCTTCAAGGAATCATCCAAAGTGCAGCTGCTCGAGTTTATTGTCGCCGATGGTGGCTGGCACTTCCGGCACGAGAAACCTATTCTCGATGATTTCCTTGCCCACATTGATCACCCCTACAAGGCAGTTCGCGAGGCAATCGGGCGAGTGCTGTCGGTCATTTACAAAACGCGGTACCATGAGTCCTTTGAGAATGTCAGCAAGCTTCTAGAGGAGAACAAGGCTGCCTCGTCGATTGGTATCCGACCGTATAAGCCGACAGAGGAATTCACAGCCACGATCAAGGATGTATTCAACCGCCTAGAGAAATGGCGGCACGAGAGAACGCCCGGCCAGCAAACACCTAGCTCGTACACCTCTGGCTCCAAGACGGTGTTGATGTGGCTCGACTGTACGCTTTCCTCTCACGAGTGTATCCAAATGGTGCCTTTCTTCCCCACCCCCTTCATGGAAGAGCTGCTGCATATGATGGATGTCAAGGAGGACCCTGAGCTTATGAGACTCGCTTATCATGTGTATCGCCACTTGCCTAACATTCCTTTCCGAGATGGAGAGGATGCAGACTTCATTGACGCTCTCATCCGGATTGGGAAGACCTCGACTAGCTGGCACCAACGTTTGCGTGCCCTGGTCAACATGCAGGTCATTTACTTTAGGCGTATTTTCCTGACGCGAAGTGCCCAAAGGGAAGCTCTTTTCACCGCTGTCTCCGACATGCTAGGCGATCCGCAGCTTGAGGTGCGCTCATGCGCATCCACCACGCTTGCCGGTATGATCCGCTGCTCACCTCGCCGCATTCGCGACCCCATGATTGCACACCTCCAGGCTCGATTTGAAGACGAACTACAACGCAACCCAATGCCAAAACGGGGCCGCCATCTTCCGGGCACTGATACCCCTGTTGATGTACACAAGCAAATCACCAGAAGGCACGCAGCAGTCCTTGGGTTGGGTGCTTTGATCGAGGCATTCCCGTATGCCACCCCACCGCCCGAGTGGATGCCTGAGGTGTTGGCAACGCTTGCTAGAAAGGCGGCTGCTGACCCTGGTGTGGTGGGTAAAGCAACAAAGACGATTCTCAGTGAATTCAAGAAGACGAGACAGGATAGCTGGACGGTGGATCAGAAGGTATGTGCGGTCTTGGGGGAGGGCAGATGGCTTGTGGTCCAAACGAGATTGCTAACAACTGACCATAGTACTTTACCCCTGAACAGTTGGAAGACTTGGAGGGAGTCTTGTGGAAGAGCTACTTTGCTTAAAGTAGGCCCTGGCTTGTGGATAGTTTGAGTCCACTTCCCAGTATATTTGAGGGGCCTGTGAATTGGACAAAGGCGTATGGTTTGGGTTCAACGAGGCAGAATGACGAGAAATGTCCAAAACACATATGGAGTATGGTGAAAACTCCACGGGGCTGGTTGCACTGCCTCTGTAATTTTACGGTGGATGAACTTTTGGGAGAGGACCTGATAGACCTTGTATACCAGGCAGGATGCAGCATAACGCAGGATTTTCTAGTCCCTGAACCAAACCTTGATGCTGCATTTCTCCGGAAAGGGTTTGATGATCCCGACAAGCCAGCACCTGGCCCACCTTGGATCAAAGGGGCGAATGCGTTGCCACCCTCGATATTGTTTCATCAATCTACAATTGGAGCTTCTGACTTGGCCAGTTGACTTGACAAAAGTGCGAGGCGAGGCGAGTGCGAGGCAATCCACTTGAGTGATGGATGGTCTGGAGTCCTCGATGGCAGTGTCCGGCGTAGCTAAATTGGGGCGCGTGGCGAAGACCTGGCCGAAGACTTCATCACAGATGGTGTGCGAAGCTAGCGCGACTCTATTCACCCTGAATAGCATCATTGGAATTCCCTGGTGTTGTCAATGAAAAATTGATGGTATCTAGGGTTGGTGACAACAAAGGGACTAAGTCCGCCTCGTTAGGAGGTGAAGTTGGACGAATGGTTCGTGGAGTTGTCATGAGGCTGATATCACATACGATCGGTGATTTCCCGAAAAAGAGTAGAACAATATTAGAAGATTTGGAAGTGTATCAATGACGTTTAAAAGCTGGTGCCACTGCAGGGGACAAAGGGACCCGACCAAGAGGGCAGTGTTGAAGGGACCAGGGGACCAGGCCTGTGGTCCGGTATTAAACGATGGCGCGGAGATTTAACAGATCCAGATCCAAGGGAGTGGGTTAAAGTGGAGAGTAAAAGAAGGGGAGAGGATCCCCTTTGTTAATAAAGCCTGGAGGGAACCCTTGGGGCTCATGGGAGAAATTTTGGACGGCGCCTCACGAGGCATCCATCCATCGCAAAGGCACCGCATGTGTGGCACGTGCTGAAGCGAGGGAGCCGGGGAACGCTAGGCCTGGCTTGGCAAGGGCCGTGCAGGGCTGGCTGGCTAGGTAGGTACCGTAAGCGCCAACAGTCTGTGACGTTAGAGCAGGTAGTGCCAAAAGCGGACTAGCGGCAAGCCCCGGCTGAATATCAGCACAGTGACAGTGGTACTCAGCGGGCAGTCAGCGGAGGTGCAGCAGCAGGTGCCTCCCCGGTCGGGTCCCTCCCCCAGCCTGACCTGCTCTGCCTGTGGCCGTTCAGCCTTGGACACTGCCCAGCCCCATGAGGTGCCTTTATGCAATTTGCCTTTGACACAACAGTTCCCAAACGAAAGGACAAGCGCCGTTTCCGGATGAAACACTCTCCTGCTGCGACAAAGCACGAGTCTGGGAAATTGACTGATGCGCTCGCCGTCGCTTTGTTTCCAGGAATACATCTGTACATACAGCACCCGCCAACACCCCTCCAAAGGCGTTAGGCTAGGCACAAAACACCATCCCTCGGCCGCCGTGATTAATCCCCGCGCCAGTGCCAACCCCCCATCACAGGGTCCTGCCCCGTGAGCTTTCTTTGATCAGATTTCGACTCATTCACCGGCTGGTCGTCTCCGCTCGTCAAAGGCACCCGAGGCGCAGCCCTACAATCCGCCGGGTGCTGCCTCTGCCGCCGCCTCTGCCCTGCCCGTCATCTCACTTGTTGAGAGTCGCATTCCTGATCAGACTGCTTCATCGCGCCCGATATAAATGGGTGCCCTCTGCTCCAGGTCGGGGCTGGTGGATGGAGGAAAGCATCATCAGAACCAGTTCCACAACGACGTTGACCCTGAGCAAAGAAAAGATCACACAAGCGCCTTCTTCATGACTCGCTCACCACCACGACATCTCTTGCCTTCAAGCAAGCGCGCCCGCATGGCGGATCCCAGCGCGAGTGAGGCTGCCGCTGCGCGGAATCACATCCAGGCTCACGATGCTGAGATTGCCGCCCGGCGGCCTATAGTTGAACCAGTTGAGCGTTCGGGCACAGGCGATGACCCTTCCACCCGCGGATCCGACCCTGTGGGAGACTACTACAAGCTGAGACAAAAGATTGTATCCTGCGAAAAGACACTGGATTTTGACCATGCCTGCCGGATACAGGGCACGCCGGAGGAACGACGCGCTGATGCCATCATTCAGAGGCTAAAGCAAAAGGATGAGGCAAATATCTACCAGAAGGCTGCTCCACGGACTGGGTACGGAGGACAACAACACCCCCGGTTCCCCGGCGACCATTTCCTGTCAAACAAACCTCTCATCGATCAAACCGATATCTTCGCAGTAGCACGGCGCATGCCCAAAGGTGGTCACTTGCACATCCACTTTAATGCTTGTTTAGCCCCTCACGTCCTGCTCAATATTGCAAAGGATATGGATCGCATGTTCATCACAAGCGACCTTCCACTCGTTCCAGACAATGATTTCTTGAACTTTGACCGTTGTGAGATACAATTCACACTCTTAAGTCCGGAAAGGGAGACCCCAGGGGACCTATTCTCAGCTACATATCAGCCCCGGCAAACAATGAAGTTCAAGGAGTTCCTCGAGCAATTCCCTGAATTTTATACCAAATCGACAGACGTCGACGAGTGGCTACTAGAAAAGCTCATGTTCCATGAACAGGAGACACATAATCACCTACAAACAGCAACTGGGTAAGATACCACTACACCTCTACCGCATTGCGGTGCTAATCTCGCATAGGGCGTGGGAGAAGTTTAATGGGCGAACGAGGATGATGAAAGGCCTCTTTAATTACGAAACAGCATACCGAAGATACACACGGCTTTGCCTTGAGGACTTTATGAAGGACAACATTACATATGCCGAAATCCGGCCCAACTTTATGACGAGCAACCAGCTTTGGACTGATGATGGTACTAAGCTCATCGATAACAAGGGCATTATGGAACTTATCATCAACGAGGTGAATAATTTCCAGACCGAGATGAAGGCGCAAGGTAAATTCTTTGGGGGGCTCAAAGTCATCTATTGCACCCCTCGCTCCTTCGCTCCCGAGAAAATTGAGGCTGCTCTTACCGAATGCCTCGAGTTCAAGAAAGTTTGGCCAGATTGGATTGCCGGTAAACAAGTTGCCTCCCTTCACTCAGCCCTAGATTGCTGACCAGAATATAGGGTTCGATCTCGTTGGCGAGGAATCCAAGGGCCGACCTATCAAAGACTTCATCCCTGAGCTTCTCAAATTTCAGGAGAACTGCACAACGGCAGGACTAGAAATTCCCTTCCTCTTCCATTGCGGCGAGACTTTGGATATGGGCACAGATACAGATGGCAACTTGGTCGACGCGCTGCTTCTCAAATCCAAACGAATAGGCCACGGTTTCGCGCTCGCCAAGCACCCATACATCATGCAACATATGAAAGAGCGCGGTGTCTGCCTCGAGCTCTGCCCGATCTCTAATGAGATATTAGGCCTCACACCCCGTGTTAGTGGGCACGCTATGTACCAGCTTCTCGCAAATAACGTGCATTGCACTGTAAGCTCTGATAATGGAACACTGTTCCGGTAAGTTACTTGGGTGATGGGTTTGTTCACGTATTGATGATATCTAGGTCTTCTCTGTCTCACGACTTCTATCAGGTCATGGTTGGCAAGGCCGATATGGGGCTTTTTGGCTGGAAGCAACTTGTGCTCTGGAGTCTGGAGCATGCTTGCTTGGAGGGGTCGGAGTTCGCCCGTATCTACTCTCATTGGCAGTCGGAGTGGAGGCAATTCGTCGACTGGATTATCGAGACGTATGACGACGAGTCCAAGGAAGCATAGAAATACGCTGATAAGGGCAAGATATGCCGGAACCGCGAAAGAGATGGCACCAGGTGGTGATAAGCCAGCACCTCGACAGCTTGTCTCTCGCCTTTGACCCGAGGCATGTGTTGCGGGATGAGGAGTGATCGCTGTCGAAACACGAAATCACCAAACTCGTTGTGATGACAGACTTGTCATACACGATGGAAGCGACAATACATGATGGAACATAGCAACGGATAGACCACGACCTAGATATGAGGTAAGTACTGGGTTCGAGATGGAGCAAGGATGGAGCGAGAAGAGGATCAAGGTGCAACGACTCGCAAGGAAACTCGATGATGCCGAAATGAATGGATACCCTAGAAGTCTTTGGTTTCTCTACTGCCTACCTACCTAGTTGACGCTCACGCGGATTAGGTGGATTGGGGCTTGGATGTTTGTAAAGAACAGGATAGGAGGTTAACAAGGTTAGGGCAAGACTCTTTTTTTGCTGCATTTCCCTGGTTGCAATCGGCTCTGTATTGTGGAACACACCACCTGAGGCGCAATGTCGAAAACTATTGATGATTCCCGCTCGTCTCCAGCTTTTCTGACCCCAATTGTAGGGTAATTCACTCATGTCATTCGTGGATTGCCAGAGGCTGAGCTGAGCTCTGATGACGGGCTCAGTGGAGGCGCGGGTGCAGCCGCCGTGGCGCAGCCGTTGATCGTGGAAAGATCCACCGAAATCACCTTCCGTGTGAGCTGAACCCATTCACTTTTACTTGAACAACCTCAGCGCCAGCCGTTTTCTTTCTCCTTTGTCTGATTTTTAGCGTCAATTTCTTCTCTGTGCGATTCTCTATGTACCTACCTAGTGTCTACTGCGATCTTTACTTGTCCTGCTCTACAGAGTATCTCCGTGCTGCACCTGCTGTCTCACCTGTAAGCATCCCATCAATCTCGACAACCTCTAGCTACACGGGCACGCACCGCACGGCCAACCCGGCCTCACTGTCCAAATGGCGGACCCTGAGAGCCCAGGGTGGAAGTGGTTTCCAAATGTCAAGGATAACTGGTCGCTCGATGTCGTGACGCTGCTCGCCGTCATTGGCGAGTCGTCCATGATTGAGCATTCCCAGACCATCACTGCGTCTCTTGTCTGCCTTCTCCCCCGGATCATTCCTGCGCCCCAGGCTCTTTTGAAGCCTTCACGCCCAGGCCGGATGCCCGAGACAGTGGCAAAGATGACCGGAGTCTATAGCGGAACGACGCTTGACTCGGTGGGCTTCTTTGCTACCATCATCACACCTCTCGATGCCCTTCAGCCCTTCAGCTTTCGCGTCCTCGAGATCAAGCATACCGATCCAACTCAGTTTGGCGATATTGAAATGCGCTTTCCGTCGCACAAGGAGAGCTGGCACCGTCGAGGTCTTAACTGGCTCCGGCAACGAAGCTCAAAGTCTTCCACTCCCGACAATGAATCTGACGGCCCTGGTCTGCAGGGTAACCGTATTCCCAAGCCTCCTGCAGTAACTGCTGCTGGGCTCCCTCTCCCGGCATCCGCAAGCTCGCCAACCCCGACACGCTCTACCACAATTCGCCTTCCAGATGACACCCTACCAGATGATCATCAGGTCCCCAAGCCGCTTGCACGCCGGCCCACGGCAAAGGAAAAGGTCCAGGACATGCTTGCGAACCCGACATTTGCAAACACCAAGAAACGTCCTGCCGTCCCTGCCAAGCTCTTTTCTCCAATCCACATCTTATCTGTCTTCTCTTGCCTGCTCAGCATGGCAATAATTGGGTGCGGCATCCATTGGGAAGATGGAAATGCCATCTTGGCTGTGTCACTGATTTCGTTTGCCTCGAGTGTGGTTGGATACGCTTCGTCCTGGCATCCTATTCTCATGAACCGCAAGCATACCAACGAAGTGCCCAGAGGCGACGTTATGATACGGACGCGCGAAGGTGCCTTCATTCTAATCAGATGCACAGAAGAGGTTGCCCGTGAACTTTATTCCGGAACTGAAGAATGCCACTATCATGTTGGTGGCAACACCTACCGACTTCTCATGGCTCTTGGAACCACGTTACTCATGTTGAGTGTTGTTCTCCTCGGTAACTGCACATGGAACTCGCAGGTCTTTATTGGTGGATCATACATTGTTCTCAATGGGCTTTATTGGGGCTTGGGTATGCTCCCTCGCTCTTACTTTTGGGACCTCTCGCGGTATCAGTGGCGAGATATCACACCCAAAGATGCTTTGAATGCCGACAAAGTCACCGACGTCAATGATCAACGCGAAGGCTACCCGAGTTTCACTCGCACGTTGTGGTATGCCATTCGTGAAACGAAACGGACAGGTTGGGTCAATCGCAGCGGAGCAGCCCCTGGGACTGAGCAGTGGAAGAAATGGCTGACAGAAGCCATGACGAATGCTACGAGGGAAAACCGAGGCTGGCAGTCGGTGGCTAGGAAGGATGTCATCATGAAAGAGAACCTCAGCGCAGATGAACTCTTTGATGAAGCGGCTCAGCATGCGCCAGCGACAGAGGTGCAGGCTGCTACAAAGCCAAATCAGGAATGGGACAAGGAAAGTACGACGTTTTAGGATATATCGATTGCTTGGCCTGGCAAACTGGAGGTTTACGCAGGAAATTCGCGGATGACGCTATGCTGGCTGACGAGTTACGATATGGGTTCCCTTGTGTTCCATAAACATCTATTCCAGACGCATCTTGGCCTCAACGGGAGCACCTCGAAAACTTCCCCGAGGATGAAGACGGCGTTCAGTTTTTTGTACTTGCATGGGCAACTTATTGTCGGGCCATTTCTACAACGATATGAATAGGCGGCGGCACGGAGCGAGGGGAATATAAGATAATGATCTGTTTTAACTCTACACAAAACGATAATGGTATGCACTATGCCCCTCTGGCGCGTGACCTTTTATCACGTCCCAAACGCCGGCTGTCTATAATGTAAAATGCTCCCTCGCCCCGTTTTAGGCCTCTCACATCTAGTAACCAAGTACAGCCGCCTTTCTAATCGTCAAAATAGATGCCCTTCTTTTCCGTAATATCGATTGCGCCGCCGCGGTAGCTGCCTCTCTTCTTCTTGTTCTTCTCCTTGGTGAAGCCCTTGCCCTTGGTAACAACGAGGTCATCATACGCCCGCTGAGAGTACGCGATGGGGACGTAGTCGTTTGACGCAAACTTGGCGTCGACCTTGATGTTCTTGGGAATGCGCGAGAATGGATCGTTCTGCTTCTTGTGTCCGTTGGTGAGGACAGGGTCCGGAGGCAGAGGAGGGTTTGACGAGTTTGGTTGGAGCTCGGGCGACGTCTTGTCTAGTGTGACGGACGAGTCTGACGAATCCTTGGCCTCCTTGTCCTTCTTGTTCTTTTTCGCATCGTCCGAGCCCGAGTCCTCGGACTCAGACGACGACGAAGATGAGCTATCAGATTCGGGGAGCGGCACCTTGGCGGCAGTTTTGGCTTCAGCATCAGACTCGCTGTCGGAATCCGAGTCGGAGTCAGAGTCTGAATCAGAGCTGGAGCTGGAGCTGGAGCTGGAACTATCAGAGTCTGACTCAGCACCTTCGTCGTCAGAATCGCTGCTTGAGTCGCCATCACTTGAGCTGGAAGAGTCTGAGTCAGAGCTGGAGGATTTGTCGCGCTTCTGCTTCTTGGCCCGCGGTTCGCTGTCGGAATCAGAGTCGGACGAGCTCGAATCGGAGTCGGCCGACGAGTCGGAAGAGCTGTCGTCGGCCGGCGCCTTGCGCTTGAGAGTCTTGGCCTTGGGGGCTTCGTCATCGCTGTCGCTGTCGCTGTCGTCGCTGCTGGAACTGGAGCTAGAACTGCTGCTTGAGCTCTCGGAGGAGGAATCGGCATCCTTCATATCCACGTCCTCCCCTTTGTCATCGCTGGAGTCGCCGCTGGAG
>JAAGWO010000444.1:0-62874 GCA_013266205.1 Fusarium decemcellulare
ATCAAGCTGCTGTACGGGTTAGCTAGCTGTTGTACGGTATAGCAAGCTGCTGTCGGGCTTTGAAGCTGCTGTACGGCAAGCTGTTGTACAGGTCAGGAAGAAGGCTGTCAGGGGGAAATTTGAGGGGTTCATAAGAGGACAGATTTAGTGGATTTGCCGGCTAAATTACGGCAACTTCGTCCAAAATAGACCAAAAGATATGAGAAAAGCGGTGAATTTCGACAAATTCCCTTGTGGCTAGTGATTGTGGTGGCGCAGCCACATCGCGACCTAAATGAGGGAAGCTACGCAGTAAGCTTCAATTTCCTAAAGTAAATTTCACTTAACTACGCTACGCTTAATTAAACACCTAGGTGTAATTAATGCATTATTATTGCATAGAGCGGTATAAAAATAGGAACAGATAGCTGTAGGCTTGCTTGTGAACGTGTTGTCCTAAGTCATGATGCGAGGTCATGATGAAATTAGCAGAACGAACTTTCGCTCCATAGCGCTTGAGGTAAACTCGCCAGTGACTGGGAGATGTTTCTGCTTGGCTAATCGGTGAATGAATTGTTGAAAGTGGTGTCGACGAAAGGTGGATTTATCGGCGCGGACAGTAATTAAATCCCGTGCCTTAAAAACATCCCGCCTAAAAAGGCATAGATACCTAAGTCAAGCATCGTGGCTAAGCAGGCACGCGTAATGATTAATTCATATTCTTATTACGCCTTGGTAGGCATCCATCGGGATTAGCAGCTGTGTCGGAATATTTTTAGTCCCTTGAAGTTGACAGACTGATTACAAGTTCTATGTCAACGATGTCGTGTACAAATACTCCTTGCCTCATATTGCTACTGCATTGTCTATGCCGCTATATATGTGCTTTAAGCTCCTTGCAAGTTTGCTTATGATTGAAATTGGAACTACATCATTTTAGGTGTTCCCATCTCATTTGTAAAGTCGATCTTAGATCATGGGGAGACTGACTTTTTGGTATTCACTCCTGTTTTTGTCTAATACCTTTAGATGTTCACTAGCTGTTTACTGATGGGAATATCATTCTTGTTAGTTCTCACGTTAGGGGAATGGATTGTAAGCAATTGAAATGATCTATATTCGGCCTGTACTAAATAACGGTTGCTTGCTTGTGTCCAGGGTTTCGTATGTTGAGTACCCAGCCAGAAATTAACAATGAAATGGCAAACGTCTTACTTGCAGACGACCTTGTAGCTGCCAAAGTATCCACCGCTGGAGCGGCACTGTCCATCAGCAATAGCCTTCTTACCCGACTTGCAGCGAGAGTCAGAGTAAACAAACACTGCTCAGCATTTAGTATTTTGACCATCAAGACGTTTGGAAACGAAAGGGTGTACTCACGCTGACAGTCATCAGCCGTCTCATAAACCTTGACGGACCGGATAGTGTGACCATCATCAAGCTTTCTGCACTTGTTGTTGTCGCTGCCGTGCAGCGTCAGTTCTCCCAGGTTTGGCTCAACGCAGTTCTTGGAAGGCCAGATGCGAGCTGAGACAACATTGCTGTTGGGAGGAGGTGTCGCGGTTACGCCCATGGCGAAGGCAGCGATGGTAGTGACGACTGTGGTGAAATGCATGGCGAGGAGTTACTTCCGGGATGATATTTGATTCTGTGTCTTGGTGTGTTGTTTGTTGCTTTGAATGTAGAGGTGGTGAGTGAGTTGAATCGATAGCCAAGACGGATCATCACCATCTCTTAAATACTTGCGATATCCCAGTGTTTGTATTCTTTCGAATAAAATTCACTGCAGAGCCCTACGTCATTAGCTACTGCAAGGCGAAGCTGTCACATTCCCGCATCAGCGAGGTAGTATCGATGACATGTGTCTGGATACGAGATGTCGTGTCAGCGCTACTGCATGTCTCAATCCACTGATCTCCAGGCCTAACCTCTGCGCCGCGGGGCCATTGAGCTACATTTCCCTTTCAGGACTTTTGTGTCTCCTTGCATTGCATCGTTTATTATTCCGATAATGGTTAATGGCCATTCGGGCGAGTTCTCTCACCTGATCGGCCTCGTGTTTCTGCTGGTGAGATGATTCATTGACGACATGCATACCTCCTCTGGGCCCAAAGGCGCTTTCTAGACGATACATACGCGTCTAATGGGTAAGAAAGGAAAGAAAGCTTCCAGCGTAAAGCGCGCCTTAAGTCCGCCAAATAACTAACTTCGGTGGCGGAAAGCCGGCTGTTGCACAACCACGTTTTCTGGCCAACGCGACCAGCAAACCTCTTCAACGTTATCCTCGATAGTAGATAACTTGCCGTGCTGAGTTAATGTTGTCTAATCATCTCTTTTCATCGAGAAAATATTCGTCTTTGTTGACTTGGACGCCCAACTCTGCTGGCCGTAGTTCCCGGCTCAAAATGCCGAGTGTCGTCAGCCTTTTATGCTAAATTTAGTACCGCATTCCCCCACAGATGCATTTGGACCCCATGATCAGCAGCCTCGTCGCGTACTGCCGCCGACGATCCGACTGTGCCGCAGATCTTATAAGCCGGAACTGCTGACATGCACACACGACAGCGGAATCGGCGTAAAGATACGATGTTGCATTCGTCCGCATACTTCCTCGTTGGATATATCGTCTGCTCGCGGGCGGAGCTGTCGGGCCACTTATTGGGCATATGTTGAATACAGAGGCCTTCCTGTCAGACTGTACGAGGCGTTGTCGTCGGCCATTCATGAATAACCTTATGCGTGCATTTGGAGTTGAAGGTACCTACTTATTTGGGTAGCTCAAATCATTTGGTTTACGGGATCCATTCGTGAAAAGGAGCGGCCGCTCCTTGTTTTGATAGCCATGATAGAAATACGAACCGACTTTGTGACCAAGTATCAACCGAGGTTATGCGACCATGGTGGGGCTTTGCGTGACGGAATGTTCGAAGAGCTGGCGACGATCGTATTACAAATAGGCTGGTGTTTTTTATTTACGGATCTAGTAAGCTGCAACCTACAGTCCGACCTTTAGTTGAGCAGTTTTCCAGTCGAGACAGGCATGACGCTTACAAACAGGCTGACCATGAACCGCTGCGTCACGCAAAGGAATAGGATCGGAGTCTTAGAGTAATTACCCTCAGGCTACACCTCTACAGGAGACGGGATATCGACATATTGCATAGCGAGGGAACTTGTGCGTCCCGGATACGCCTATATACGATGCCCGACATCCGGGCTCCCCGACGTCACTATTCGTTTGACTTGTCACCTCATACGCTCAATTTGACCTGCAATCACGGAGTCCAAGACTGGCCCACGTCCCTGACGTGGCAAGATCTGACTTGTGCTCTTCTTTGTGGCAGGCAAGGCGGGTGACCGTAAATTAGACCAGACATATGGAGGAATGATGGGATAGGGCTCCTAGTGGTCTAACCAAGCTCTGTAGACTAGTGGGGATTAAAGCCTGTTCAAGGACTGCCTCATACCCTCACTTTGGTCCACGATAGAATGCTGTTTGGCATAAGGAGCAGAGAATGACATATCATTGTGGTGATTAACATCCTCCGAGCTATTACTCGACTGACAAGGATGTCACCTGTGTGCCATAACTATAGCTGTTTCAGGAACCTTTCATTATCAGGGCCCGAGCCGTTGTTGGGCCATCCAAAAGGCGACTGAGGCTGAAGTCATTGACTACTAGTGGCCAAGCCTTCGGAGGATTCATCGTATTAAGCTGACTCTCGGTGACTGGATTACATCTCTAAGTTTTAGCTGTCTATTCTAAAATGTCTTTTGGGTTAACAAAGGAAAAGTGTCTGATGGAGTTTGTGACTGGTTACTCCAGAAATCCAAAAACGCTCCTCACAGTGGCGATGCCCAGCACCACAAGCCATACAGCCTGAAAGCCCACGTACTTCCATTTTGATTCGTTAAAGATTAAACCTCCGCTATGTTGAGTAATGCTCGCATCCTGAACCGACTTTGATTCAGGACTCTTCCATGAGATTGCACGTGGTAAGTTGCCCCAAGAGTCGTCGAGAATAGTCAACAAAGACCAAACAACGATTCCGGGAGACATGACAAAGAACCAGACAATCGATGGAACCAGCCAGACGATATCCGATGCCTCAGTGATGTCGGGGCCCAGTTGAATAGTAAAGATCACTTGAAGCGCCAGGGTGTAGAAAACGTCTGTTAGCCAGGCGCTACCACTTACTACCGGCGCATCACAGCCAAGTGCGCATTTTATGACGAACCAAAAGGTAGCCAGAGGGATCAAGCGTGCTTTAATAATATTATAGACGTGCCAGGATGACAACTGGCCCACCATCCAGGGATAGTATAGTGTCTCGATCATAGTCCCTCGAGACCAACGGACCTGTGAGGCGTTATTATCCAAAAGATTATCCCTGTGTAGAGAGATGGCACCACTCACCTGTTGCTTGATCCAACCAACGAATTCGCAGGGGGTCTCTGTCCGAATGATTGCAGTGGGTACATAATGCACGCTGTAGCCAGCCCACAAAAGCCTCGTGGTCAAATGCCGATCTTCATTGGTGACCTGGATCCAAGGAAACTGGTATTAGAACCTCTAGGGTGCTCACTCATTTCGATATAACACGTACCGTTCGATGTCCACAAAATGTCTGGGTATACCACGGTACCAGAACTGACTTGAGCGCTGAGACACGAAATCCTGCACAGGGCCCAGGCTGGCACTCAGTTGCACCAAAGATAGAACCCTGGCACTTTGCAATCTGTTGTTCGAACCAGTAGTGTGACGCTGTCATGCGCGACAGGAAGGTTGGCTTCGGATGTACGAAGCGAAGGTGACCTGCAACGCCGCCAATCTTTGAATCACTATCAAGGCACGCAGCAATCTGGCCCAGCGCTCCAGGATAAAGTTCTGAATCGGAGTCCGTACTAAAGAGAGGTTCGATTCCCAAATCTTCCGCAATTGCTGTCGCAAATGCTAGCGTTGTCATAAGAATATCTTTTTTCGAATGATGCGGCTGGACAATGCAAATTGCCTTAATGTCCTCGATCGAACGTGGGGCCAGAGCTTCGCTCAACTCAGAACGAATCCAGTCCAAAAGATACTCCATATGGTCATCTGTGGTTTCTCCGCTTTCAAGCTGCCTGAGCTCTTGTGACATGATGTGTCGGTCCAGCCTTTGTGATAGTCGTTCTTGTAATCGAAGTACCACGCCGTCGGGGAAAGTCTGTCGAAACAATCAGCACAAAGGTCTTGTGATACTTGGAACAAAGTGCGAATTATCTTGTCTGTTCTTACCTCCAGGAAAGTATTAACCATATCCTCATCATCCACCGTGTCTCCATCGATCCCAGCCACCACCTTGGTACAGTCGGGATCCTCAGCGAAGCCGCGCAAGCAATTTCGATATAGCTCCTCATCCTCGCGCCATCCAACAACCGTGGCGATAACTCCTGACGAGTAGCTTTCCTGCTTGTCCTCTACACATACCCCCAGGCTCTTTTCTGCCGTTGTGAAGAGTCCACGTTGGCGTCTGGTGTATATGTAGGTAACAACAAGTTTCACTATGAGGTCGGCTGTCATAGTAAGATATCCCATTCTCACCGTCAGAATGCTCGCCAGGAATAAGACGGCGGAGCCAAGGGCCGTAAGAGAGGCCTGTAGGAGGCCAGGAGAGACCTGGTTGGTGACCCTTTCCATTATTGAAACGCTGACAGTTTCCCCATGAAATCAAGTAGTCGAGAAAAATGAGCGTCTGTCGATGTTGTCATCGAACTGTTAAAAGCATCTCGAGATGTGAGGTCGAGCGGAATCGTTAGGGTTCAAGCTGCATGGCTGGCTATATGACTATAGCTGACAAGTATTTAATGGCGATCCTTGCATAATTTAGGCATTTAGGAGCGGCATCGCAAAACACCGGCCCCATCCCGAGATGAATTTCAATTCAAGTCCAAGGCCTCGTCCCTGCATTGCATTTAGAGTTTGCTAGGATCCCTGCTAGAACATGAGCGGCAGCTCACTAGTGCGGTTCGCCGGTTCACGTTACCTATTCTAGCTCTCACGGGCAGGGGTTATTATGCGCACGAACAAGCTCAGCAAGCATAAGGGCTGTGAAACTTTCTCAAACAATGTGGCGGCGGGAATGAGAGCCTAGAACAGTCTCTGTAGGGGACAAAGTTTCGGACGGCACCTAAACTCGTGCGATTGATTATGAATGTACCCAGCTTCTATGAAACCCTGGCTAGCTACTTTCTAATGATATTCCAGACATCTTCAACCTTTTCATACCTAAAAGTCCCCCTTCTCTTGAGAAGGACTTGAATGACAGAATAGGCTAGACCGCCTCCAACAAGAATAAAGAAGAAAATAGCAAGTGGGCTGCTCCAAGAGGAACCATCATGAGAACCAATATTGGCCAGCCTGACATCCGGACCACACGTCCCGTTAAACATGATATCAGGCTTGAATGGGCATTCTGGGTTCACCTCCAACGAATCTCCTGGCTCTGGGAAGTGAATACAGCTACCGGCGTTTGCCGTCCAGCAGCCATTGCCGTTGTTCGCCTCGAACATCAGCGGTGCCTGTTTGAAACGCTTCTCGTGGTCTGCGTCCGGTGTATCCTTGTACCCTTCGCCACCCAAAACCATGACTGGGGCGCAGTTCATGAACATCTCGGGTACGCTCCATCGCCCATACCACGTCCACGCCATGACGACGCGTCCGACGGGGACCCATTCAGGGATTGTGAAGTTGAAGACGCTCGGCAAAAGGACTGTGGGGGAGTCCCCATAGTTGACCTCGGTGAGGTTGCGGAGGGGGCAACCGCCATGAATGGAATGGATCACGCGCCACTCGCTCTTGATCGTCGGTTTCAAGTCGGTCGTGATTGAAATTTGACAAGATCCACCTCCGTGGCTAGCGCCGCCCATGGCTCTGTTGGGGTTGCCACTCATCAACGGGGTGTTCAAACCAGAAGTCGGTAGGATAGGGATAGGTAGAAAACTCACTGTAGATACTGGGTTGAGCCACGTTCCCAGATGTTCATGACACCATCTGGCTCATAGTCTACTTCGCCTTTGCAAGGCCAATTGGACCCATCCTTCTCCATCGGCCCATTGTCCCGGAGCTGGCTGGCGAAAGGGACCGGATGCTGCATCAATGTGTGACTCGTGGCGCTCTGGATCAAGATCGAGACTGCGACAGCCAGGAGACTGTTGAATCCACCCCGCGACATCATTTTGGCTAGTAAGGAAAGCAATGGTCGAGTTGACAACGTGGCTGACAGGGGCGTAATTCCGCCGGACTGGTTAACTAAAGATCTGACAGGAAGGTAAAGACTGATAGGAATTAGACACAAGGAGATAAAACAGTTGGATAATCTGGTTTAGGTTGGGAACAAGCCCGTCGGTTGACCCCTTATATGCTTATACGAGAGCGCGGAGATTGGCCTGCCAAAACAGCTGAGTCGTAGACTCTTTTTTTACCTTTCGCATAAGGATTGGCGTTGGGCTAGGACTCCTTCAAACGCTTTATTCTAGCATACGCTGACGTCGGCCTGTCACTAAATCCTCTGGCATTCTACAGGCCTCCATCACCCTGCACATTTAACTTCAGACTATCCTGGGAAGATTCAAAACATCCTGCCCCTGAATCCGCAGCCGCGCAGATGCGCAGCCGGCACGTTTTTGCCTCTTTTACAGTAGCCTGGCACATATTCGCTTGTCGCCTTGGGTTTCAACGGCCCAAATTGCCCCTGTATGAAAGACCCTGTCTTGCAAGTGCCGAGGTTGGTGCACGTTTACGAGCCAAGAGATGAAAGAATCTGCCGATCGTCAGCCCTGGGAGGTAAGCGAGGCGAGGCCAAGGCCCACAGCCCCCGAAGTTGCGGCCGCTTTGTATCAAGTTATGGTTACATAGTGGACCCTGCGCAGAGAAGCTTCGGGGGAACCCAGGCCCTGGTCAGTAAACTGAAACTACTATTGGCTAGCCCAGATCATTGGTGGCATGGTATTGAGTCTTGCTGATGCAAACTCTATTACCCAGGGTCCCTTATTCTGGGCGAGGGATTCGCGCACCGATTGCCATTTACTACTCTGCCGGCGGCAGCTAGTGGTCGTTGCAAAGCTTAGTGGTGCAACTATTGCTGCTGGGATTGGGAAGGATTTTTGGTACCTGCAGAAGCTCGAAACCGCAACCGAATTTTCGGATCTGGCAGTCAAGATGAAGAGACATCGCCCCGGGATATGAATAGATCTCTACACCTGCCATATACACATTTGGCTTTTGGTTAACGTGGGACTCAGATGAAACTCGCCTCGTGTTCTGAGAGCATATGGAGGAAATGACAAGAAAAAATTCATTTCTAGGAAAGTAAACTTTCCCAGAACTTGGTCAGACGATGAAGAGTTTACAAACCATATTCTGCCCCTTGCATAATCGGACCATCCCGCCACGGCAGTTTAGTCCCGTGCAGATCCTGTCTCCCGTCGCCTTCCCGCGGTAGGGGAATGAAGCCCCTTTACCTAGTACCACGGGCTCGTCGTTGCATGAAAATAACGCAAGTGGAGGATGCATAGCTTTTGACACACTTATGCCCATGACCATCTTGCCGGTACTGGTAAGCCACAGCATCAAGGATGCCACCACTATGTAGTTTAGAAACAGATTGACCTGTTAGGCTAGCCAAGCATGGGAAAGTCTGTTTAATGCGCCAAAAAGAGAAGTATAAAGACGACTTCTAGAATGCACAAGATAGGATAACAGTCCATGCTGTCGTCATTGAAGCGGGCCAGGAATCCACCAAGCCAAAGGCAAAGGGCAGTCAAGCAAGAACAAGCGGGGTTTAACAAGTCGTAATCTCCTGTTTTTGACTTTATCGGCCAACATGGGAATTCTGCCCGGCCATCGGATTGAAGCTCCTGCTGCGCTAACCCGGCCCTTTGGAACCCACTCGATGTGTTCTTCATGGAATCATTGAAATTGATGGTACCTTGTTATCTCCGAGGATCCGTTAGCAAATAACAGTAGACAGTATACAACGATGTAAGCCCCTTGACGATCGTTAATAAGAACGGAAAGTAGCAGAACACCGGTATTGCCGACGACGTAGAAGATGAGTGTATATGCACAGTTATACCATTACCCGAAAGCAATACAGTCCCTATTCTTTTAGATTTATGACTACCGGGGCATAATGACGATTATCCGTTAGCCTTCACCTTGACAGACCTTGGGTGACCAAAGAGTGTCACTCAGCCATCCTGCGTACTACCATATGGATGAGCGCCATTTTTCAGGTGGATCTCTGCCAATCTGAATCCCACTTACTAGGCACCAAGTTTAACATTGTTATCCTTTCTCGTGTCGAACATATTATACTAATGTTTTCGTGAATGCTGGTCCATAACCATGTCGGAATAATATACTATAGTAGAAGGCCCATAACAACCGAATCGCTGGAAAACCTTTGGACCAAATGTAGCCCACAGAGTTCATGGCATGGCCGACTCCAGTGGATCAGAAGTTATTCCACCCAGGAAGTCAAACAAATTTTATTTGTGGCTCTCCTATCCTCTGCAAGGTTTCTCTTTACACGTGGATATCTACAGTATAATATGTCCAGGACACTATAGCCTATCCGACCCCTACTTTAGAGATACCAGTACTGTCCTGTACCGACTACAATCTAACTAGATATATCCAAGGCTGACATACACTCATATCCCGGCAAAGATTCGTCCCAGCCAACGCAATGTCGGCAGGTTAACAGGTTGTCTGGGTCGACCCTTGCCTTGATCTTGAGCAGTCTATTATAGTTGTCGCCCCAGGACTCGAAGGCCCAGCCGTCATCCCAAGGGTCTGCCTCATTAGCATAGGTGCATCCATCGGGTATTAACTCTTTCCACGTCGCGGTCGCGTTTCTAAACATGGACACCGCGCTTTCCCGCTCCTCGATAGAACTGTTTGCTGTCCATTGCACGGCGCTGGCCACGATCCATACGGATTTGTACCAAGCAGGATGTAAAGAAGTGTTGGGCTCCCGGTTCTTTCGCCCATAAACCAAGGGCATAGTAGTGAGGAACGATGTGGGGAGACCAGCAGCTTGAGTGTCCATGATTGCATCGACCATTCGCTCCCGAGCCCTGATGTCCAAGAAGTGATGTTCTGGGACAATCCGCGTAGTTGTGAAAACGGCACTGCTCGCCGTCAATGGAGTCGCAAATGTCCCATTCATAACCTCGACGTAGAACTGGTAGAAATTCTCATAAGAACGGACGTTTACTGTGCCGTTCTGGGCCGTGACAAAGTCCAAGGCTGGAGCGAGCGTCTTCTTGGCCTCGACAACGGAGACTTTGTCATTGACAAGTACTGAGAAGTTGGGGCTTGATGGGCCTCCCCAGCCTTGAAGGGCCCACTGGCGCATGTTTTCGGCCATAATACCGGTGAATGAACGCTGGCTCTTGGTTGTGCCTGAGAAAGACATGGTCGCCGCCGTGAGCGGCTTCTCGGGTTCGGTTGGGTGGGTTGAGTCGATGATAACACCAAAGGCACCACCTCCGGCACCTCGGAGCGCCCAGAAGAGGTCACGGTTTGAGCACTTGTTCGCGATGCGAATCTTACCGTCCGGTGTAACAACAGCGAACTCTAGAACACGGTCGGCGCCCAGTCCACGGGTGCCCGACATGATGCCGTGGCCACCATTGAGCAACCAACCGCCAGAAGCGCCAATCGCATTCACCGTACCTCCAAAGTGCGTTACTCCATATCCATGAGCGATAGTATAAGCCTCATCTGAGCTGATGCCGGCTCCGAAGGTGATAGCCGGGACTGGCTTCGTCCCAGCAGGACAGCCTTCGGGAACGAACGACTTGCTGAGGGACGAGTGCCTGAGTCCACGAGTCCAGATAGCCAGGGAGCCTTGTAGACTACTCCGAGAGAAGTAATCGACACCACTGTTCTTGATTGACAGGCGATCACCGAACTGGCGGGCGTATTTGAAGATAGCCTTGGCATCGCTCGCGCGCTTGATCTCGATGTAATGAGGTGACAATATGCCCTGCTCGCATGCTTCTCCTTGTGGCTCCAAGGTAATTGGATCCAAGAGGCACTGGTTGTGGTGATCAGAGACGCAGGCTTCACCCTGCATAAAGCGGAAGCCCGAGTACTGGCTGGTGCGAACCCAGCTCGAATTAAGGCCCTCCCTTACTGATGCGCATGCAGCGCCGTTCGTATCTTCGAAGCATGGTGCAGCCAATGGGAGGGATTTTTGCAGACGCCCCTCGAGAGTGACATTGAGCTGGGCGAGACCATCGGCACGTGTATACATAGAGCTGGCTACTGGAGTTAGGAGACTGATGAGAATGGCATAAAACCACCCAGTTATGAATCTAGGCGCCATAGCTAAACGAGGACTGAGGTGAAAGACAATGACGGCACGTAACAGAACTCGTAGAACAAGTAAGGAACAAATACTGCACAGGCTTACTTGAGGTCTCTCTCTAGATACTTGCTAGAAAGCTCAATCTTACCAGGCCAACATAAGGCAGCGAAGTCTTCAGGTGAGATTTGCTGGAAAGAGCCACTTAGTGTCTTGAAGCCAATAGGACATGTACTAGGTTACTACACAATGGGGCGGTGCTCATGTCCGGGAACGGGATCCAGCGACGAACATCAAGCCTGTTTAGGCCAGCTACGAGGTCATGCCTCGATCCTGAAGCCCGCTGACTGTCCTCCTTCCCTCTGCCGTCCCCAGTGAACTACATCTTACTGTCGGAGTCCGATTCGTCGGAGATGAGAGGGGACAGGCACCGGAATCGAAGAGACCGCGATACACATCCACATTCCGCGGTAATGACGTTGTCTCTGAAGGATGGGCCCCACATCGGAGGCCGTCAAACCAATCGGAGTCGACTTCGGAGTGCGCCGAGTCCCGGATTCGGCTATCTGCCTACCCTACACACCCTGACCTGGATTTCAGGTCGACGACCGTCAGTCCGTCTCCCTTCGAATAGGTAGTTAAGAACTGTTTTACCAAACAGACGGCCTCATTTTTACATAAAAAACTAGAAGAATATTTAAGGGAAGTTTACAACTAGTTTGGCTGTGGCTTCTAAAATAGGTGTATTGTGAAAATGATGCCTTTTAATTCACCCGACGTAGACCAAAGTTGATATTCAAAGTTGACCACCAAACGGACAGTGCAATATTAATTCATAATACCAAGAATCGGAAAGGAGCATCTCTCTCTAATTGCTACACCCAAATTTGCGTCCTATTATGTCAATAGAGGCATCCCCGACCTGTAGCGCTGATCCTCCGGCTCCGACTCCAGCGAGCGGCAACCGTGCGCACTATGTCTTCACGACCCTTTTACTCTCTTCACTTTCATCTCCCATCTTCTTTTACGATTACTACTCTAAATTAAGCCATGTCTACCGCTGCAAAAAATCAAGACCAGTCTCGCCCTAGTGCGAATCAGCTGAAGCATCTCTACTGGCAGGCCAAGAACCCGCCCAAAGACCCAGACACCTCATACAAGGGAAAGACAGTCCTGGTTACCGGTGCAAATACCGGGATCGGGTATCATGCTGCCGTCAAGTTCGCCGCATTGGGAGCATCACCACTCATTATTGGCGTTCGCACGCAGGAGAAAGGCGACGCTACAAAGGCTTCTATTATCCGTGAAACGGGTAATGAAGACATTGTGATCATCCCAGGGGATCTCTCAACATTTGATGCAGTCGAGAGTTTCGTCGCAAAGCTGAATGCTCAAGCACCGAAGCTTGATGTCGCACTTCTCAATGCGGGCCTCGCCATGCCTAGTTTCACTAAGGGACCCGGAGGATATGAGATCGCCCTGCAGGTCAATGTGCTTTCCACGACATTAATGGCTCTGCTCATCCTCCCGAAGCTTCGACAGACGGCCGCCACCAATGGTGCTCCGTCTCATCTCACCTTCACCACGAGCAAGGGTTATCAGGACGTTGATGAGTCGTGGTTTGAACCAGGTCAGACGTTGATCGGCCAACTGAACAGCAAGGCCGGGTGGTCCGACCAGAGACATTACCTGATGGTCAAACTCGCTACCATGCTTGCCCTCAAGGGTGTGGCAAGTCGGTACAACGATAACCAGGTTGTCATAAACGCAGCGTGCCCAGGATTTTGCAAGACGGATCTCGGGCGCAACTTTTCCCTCATATCCAAAATTATGATGAGCCCCATTCAATACTTTGTCGCACGAACCGCTGAACAGGGAAGTCGATCGCTCGTCAGCGCGACTTCGCTTGGTCCTGAAAGCAGTGGAAAGCTATGGCACGACGATGAACTTCTGGGGTAAGTAAGGTTCAGTGGTAAATGAGCAGATGCAAAGGAGCTGACCTAAAATCTAGAGCCAGTAATCTAGAAGACAGTGCACGAGGTGTTGAGCTATACCGAGAGACATGGGATGAGATTTTGACCATATTGCGCGAACATGCTACTTCAGTTGACATTTGAGGAGCGGGAGATAGAAAGCCATAGACACAAGCTTATGGAGTGAAAATGTATCTTGTTAAAAAAAAACTTGAAGTGTGCTGTCTACCCTCCTTATGTTATGATTGGTAGCCAAGACGCTCACCCATGGATTATTTTGAAGTGCCTGGTGACTGTGCCGGTGTCATCTGACCTTTGAGCCTGTTCCGAGGATATTCGACGATTGAAATCGAGTAGATGGTATTATTATTGGATTCACTGTCATGTCATAGATACCACGCAGATACTAGCGCTGAATAAGTATGTGTATGTGAGGATGTGACTTGGTTCGTAGCTATAAAACCTGCCTAGAATTTCTAAAATTAGAGTATAAATGTCCATAGACTCTAACTCTGTGTATCAAGCAGTTGCTTCACCTTGGTTGTGATATCCTTCAGTGACAGGTCTCCCATACCATCCTCGTTGGTAGCCCGTACTCGCTCCTGGTGGAGCAGCGTCTCCCGAATCAAGACGGCACAAGGATCCATACCGAGGACTTGTCTTTTTTTTCCCTTGCCATCACTATACCGACCATGAGTAGTTGAATTACCAATGCCCATTATGCCCTCGATCCTCTGAAAGAGATCATTTCTTAGCTCAAACAAGACTTGTATCTGGATGCTCGGGTTGTTCACGAGCTGGAAGCCGCCAAACTGTAAACTCGGCAGTTTGAGGAGGCTCAGGGTCGGTCCAGCTCCGCTGGTTAGCAGGAGACGGTGTAAGAGTGAAAACACGGAGCGCCAGGTGCGTATTAGATAGGCGTATGATGTTACGAGAGTAGTAGTAAGTAGAATATCATAGCCTTCTTGGCTGGATGACATGTTGGAAGAGTTCGAATTTAGGGAAGATGTATTGTCGTATGCCACATGACTCGCGAGGATGGATCCATGTGTTAGGGCTCCGTGGCTCTGTTGTGATACTGATGTCGGAATAGCAACTGAGGAAAGCTCATGGGTGAAAGCGGAAGATGAACGTGGGGAGCTAGTGGCATACGGGCTCTGACGGCTCATGCGTCGTTGATGTGGCGGTATATCGGGGGCTGTCAGACCTTCGAGGATCTCTAACAGCCGTGAGGTGTGATCTAACGCGCGTTGAATTGGCCGTTCTATTGACTCTGGTACCGTCTCATCTGTAGGGCTGTAGTAGACAGATCTGAATGAGTGATATTCTTCGATGAGTGTGGCACAGAAATCCATGGCTTGCTTCAAATAGCTCTGGAAGTCTTCGGAGTCGTGGCTTTGCGATGGCATATTGAAGGCATCTGTCGAAGCCGTTCTTGTGGAACTAACTAGGGCAACCTCATCTTGGTGGTCGAGACCAGGAAAGGCTGCGCTAGAGCTGTCATTGCTGCCGAAATCGGCCATAATGAAGTCCATTGGATTGGCCTGATTTAGTGATGCTGATCAGTCACCCACACAAGGATCTCGAATTGACTGGTGAGTTCATACCTGACCAGTATCCTCCAGAGCCATGATATCTTCTCCACGAAAGTCGGAATTTTCAATTTCGCCGGCATGTTCTTGTTGTTCGCCTGATGGAGAATTCTCTTGTTGTCGAGGTGACGTGGTTGGCCTCGTCAGGTGTACAGGATTAACAGATCCTTGATTGCTTGATATAGTATCAATTTGGTTTTGACCCGTGGGCAGAGATATGATCGATTGCTGGCAGTCTGCAGAGGCTGGGCGAGCATGTGGAGGTGATGGTTGTAACGATATACGAATTTGGCCAGCGCCATCACTGCTACTACTCCCACTCCAGCGCTCCGCTTCCGCGAGAAAGCCATGATGCGACGAGGCACTCGACGTCGGAGCGCTCGCTGCCAGCTTGTTTGTCTGCGGTGTCGTCTTACATACCAAACCCGCTTTGACACAGCGTTCGCAGCCATTCGCGGTTCCTGATCCATGATGTCTCTCACAGCGAAGCTTGTAAGCGCGGCAGCGGTCACACGCAAAGCGCCTCGATGACTGTCGCCCATACATGATTGCAAAGCCCACTTTTCTTTCTCTCCGTTGAAAGAGCTGAGTTGAGTCGGGGTGACGACCCGAAGCTCCGACAATAGAGGAGAGGCGTTCTATCAGTCTGGGTTCTGGAGGTGCTGTATGTATCCCAATACTCGGAGCTCTCACCGACTTGCTGCAGAATTCCTTACAAGCGAGAGACTGTGAGATGAGGCTAGGTGATATGCCGGGTGAGGCGGCCGCCATCGACGGAGTCTGTTCTGGCCGTGGTATGAGGTGAGATACGTGCTTGAGACAGGCGGCTGACGATGTAAGTCAGCGCCGGATCACAGCCGTATGCCGTGTCGAGGCCGCTTACCGGTAGTGCTACTCTTACGAACTAACGACATTGATGACTGACTTGCAGAGGATCGGCAGTTATCTTCCCAGAAACCGCCTCATAGCCCCAAAGAGCCGCTTATGCGACACCACTTTCACTAAGCTAAATTCTTACCAATTCTGTTTCAGGGTAGATTTTGCATATGTGTTGTTTATTTCTAGAAGCAGGAATGACAGAACAAGAGTCTCGGGGCTTTTCACCTCGCGACAAATCGTGCAAGGTTCATGCAGGGACTCTGTCAGCGAATCGGAGTAGTATTCACAGCCCACTTGCAGATCAAGCAAGCCGATCATTGACTAGCAGCTCACATCGATCGGCATCGGATTCCCCATAGTTGATGGACGGAGTCTTATCTTGAACCGCGTTCCCAGTCGGGCTGTGAGTTGTATTATAGATAGTAAGCCCGAACTTGATAGATACGAGAAATAGCCTCTCACTGGCTTAAAATCTCCTGTTGGATATTTGTTCCGCGCCTCAAGTAAATTAGGCAGGTATCCTCAACTCATACCTGGTCATTTGGTCAGATTTCTCATTGCGTATACACGATTATTGATCGTGTCATGAAAGTGGACTGGTTAAGACAGTCTGTAGCTTCAGTGTAGGATTGATGAGGGTCATCAAAGCGGAACTCCGCTCTTCCCTCCGCTATTTGTCACGTGCGAGCAGGATAGCCGTTAAATATCTTTCAGGGGCGTTCACCTAGCCAGTGTGATCTAGAAAGGCCATGCTTATGTGAGATTCACTACCGAACGTATAGTCTCGCGTCACTCATCAACACCCATACGGCTATCCTCAGAATTTAAGGAACATAGAGAGTAGCGAAAGCAAAGTGTTGAACATTGAGATGAGATCTAATCCTCTCACTATGTGTTGGCCGCAACTATGATATGGCTTCAGGTCGGATATTTGAGGTAAGTTCGGTAGTCATCTCGTAGGTATATACTCTGTCATGTGGAGATCTGACAACAAGGAGCTAGTTTGGGTAGGTAATAACCGAGAAATCATTCGTCTGACAGGGGACGGCAGTTGATTGCTCAGGGATTACGACGCTAACTCCCGCCCAACCCGCTCATACATAAGATCAAAGCTTACCTAATGCTTCTGTTAGGTTTCTTGTAATCTCCGGTATGTTCCTGATGAAGGATATTGTTTGCCTTCTGCTCCGGAAATATGGAATTTATGAACTGCACAAGTACATCTTCTGTAGTGAGTGTGATGCTGGGTGACCTTTGAGTCGGGCTTGGGTGCTCGTAGCTTAGGCACGCTAAAGGTCATTGTTGACAAGGCAGAGCAATCGATACTCTAGACGCCGCGGGAATAGCTATGGCAGGACCGCATACAGATTCTAGATACATGGAGGAAATGCAAATATGTGTCTACCTCGGTCGACGGTGGCGAGGGTGATTTATGATATGCCGAGGCTGGCCATGTGTTCGATTTTGGTAGGTTCACGCCAACATCAATTCTTGGCATGGAAGAGGCTGGGGGGTGTGTTGCCTCTTCGGAGGGCCTTGGTGAGGTGGGCAACATATTTTAAGGGCTGACCTCAATTTCTTGACTGGATATGCCACAAAACACTAGCCTAATCCAAATATCCCTATACATGATGACCAGAGTGTACCTAGAGCGCCTCTCGGTTGATATCAAAGCGCTTATCGAGCCATTGGAACACTTTCTGATTACATAGAGCCATGGCACCCATTTTGGCCTGAAGGCCACCTTCCCCTGGCTTAGTAGCCACCCAGAGCTCCTTGTCCGCCTCTTTTTGGTTCGTGAGGGCTTTGAAGACCATGGAAGTATGATCATCGACCTCAAGCCACAAAGACTTTGCGGCGCCCGTGACAAATACGGGGCACGTTACCTTATCGAGATATGTGCCCTTCTGCTGGCGCAGTGTATATAGTCTCATGGTCCGGAGGATCTGGGTTGGGGTCGAGACTCCGAAGAAGCGCGCCGACATGGCAATGTTCCAGCGCATCTGGAAGTCAAATTTGTTTCCGAACCAGATGAAGTTGTCGACAAATCCGTCCGAGATCCAGCCTTTCAACCAGGTATTGAGAAATGTCGCAGACACCTGCTTTGTTGCAAAATCCCAGAAGTCGAATAGAGGGTCCACGGCCACGCAAGCCTTGTATCGCGGGTCGATTGCGGAGCGGAGCGCAAAGTAGCCACTCAATGAGGTTCCGGCAATGGCGATGCGGTCAAAGTCGAGGTCAATTTGTGTTCTTTTTGCGTAGTCTTGGACATAGTCGAGCACGATCTTATCAACAATCTCCCAGTCAGGTCGCATTGGGACGTTGTGCTCGTGGAGAGTCAAACCCTGGCCTGGACCCTCATAGGTCAAGAGAGCATACCCAAGCTCAGGGCCTTCGGAAGGATACATGTGATAGACCTCTTCTTGCATGCCATCCGCGCCGACGGGGTTGACAACCAGGGGGATCTTGCCCGCAACCCGGCGGGATGTCTGTGGGAGGTAGAGATAAGCCGGGAGACTGACTCCATTCTCATAGGGGATCTCCAGTATGTGGATGGGGTTCTCGGAGAGAGGGATCGCCTTGTGGAACAGCTCCACGCACTTGCGTAGTAAGGGAACGGTGCGAGGGTCTGATTTGGTGGGGACGGTTGAGCACATCATGTAAGCGCTTGCGCGGGTATAGTTGGAAGCGCGAAGGTAGGCCATGCGTGCGGCATTGCGGTGCCCGCTACTCAGAGCCTCGTCGGCGAGTTGTTCTGCCTTGTCGGCCTGCTTGGCCCATGCCTTGTGCCACGAAACGGGGTCATTCTCTTTGATGCTGCCCACAGCGTCGAGCACCTCGGCCACATCAGCGCCGCCAGAGCGAGTTGTGCCGAGGATCCGGACGACTTCAAAGTTGAAGAACTCGCCCTTGAAGAATTGATGCATGACTAGAATAGATGGACTGTAGGGAGTGGAATGAGGTTGGTGATGTGAGTCTCAGTGATGGAAGATGCGGAAGACGCGCCGGGCAGCTTCTTTAGTGTCTAGGTAATCATTTTCCTTCCCTTTCCTCATTATTGTTACCTGTTTAAAACGGCATCTCCACCGAAGCCGACGGAGAGTTGTGGCTGTGTCGTCGGCCCCGGTCCGGAGCTGGGGGTAAAAAGCTCGTCGCCGATTGGTGCAAGGATCACTCCGAACCTGTGAGACCTATGTCCGGGGAATGATCCGCATGCACTGAATAAGGCAAAATGTTTTGTAAACATGGCAAGATACAGTCCAGCTTACCGTGGCTATACGTCTAGCAAGGGAGTGAAAGTCATACGCTGCTCAATTCTTTGCTTTATATGTGACATGTTTTGTCACTTCCACGAGTAGACAATCTCTTTTATTCCAGCCCTTTTTGTCCCTTCCTAGCAAGACAGCCTTCTATAATTTCTTGTCTATACTTGTGGTATCTCAAAAGCCGTACATATACCTGCCTGTTATCTCCAGCCACATAGAAAACTTCTAGTTTCTTGTTTGCGGTATCTTTCTATCACCAGAGATCGCCATGACTCGCCAGTTGGAGTACCCCAATGAGCCTATCGCCATCGTTGGCAGTGCTTGTCGGTTTGCCGGAGATGCCTCGACCCCATCCAAGTTATGGAACCTGGTTCGGGAACCTCGAGATGTCATCAGCGATATTCCATCAAGCCGATTCAGCACTGATGGCTTCTATCACGAGGATGCCCTTCATCATGGCACTACCAATGTTCGCCAATCGTACCTCCTCAACCAAGACCATCGTCATTTTGATGCTCAATTCTTCGGTGTTAAGCCCGTTGAAGCTCACTCTATCGATCCCCAACAACGTCTTCTAATGGAGACTACATATGAGGCACTAGAAGCCGCAGGTATCCCACTGGAAAGCATCCAGGGTTCTAAAACTGGTGCCTACGTCGGCCTGATGACGGGCGACTATGCGGACCTCCTTGGACGGGACGTTGACAATTTCCCCACCTACTTTACATCAGGCACAGCACGAAGTATCATTTCTAATAGGATATCCTATTTCTTCGACCTCCACGGCCCATCCATGACCATCGACACAGCTTGTTCCTCAAGTCTCTACGCTGTCCACCAGGCAGTTCAGAGTCTGCGGGGCGGCGAGTCTGGCAGTGCTATTGTCGCCGGGTCCAATCTTCTCTTGGGGCCTGAGTACTACGTCGCTGCAAGCAAGCTCAAAATGCTTAGTCCCAATAGCCGAAGTAGAATGTGGGATAAAGACGCCGATGGATACGCTCGCGGCGACGGTGTTGGTGTCTTAGTACTGAAGACGCTGAGTCAAGCATTAGCTGACCGCCACAACATTGAATGCATCATCCGAGAGACAGGCGTCAATCAAGATGGTCGCACCAAGGGTATCACCATGCCCAACCCTATCGCTCAACAAGAGCTCATCAATGCCACTTATCAGAAGGCAGGACTGGATCTCTCTCAGGCGTCAGATCGCCCTCAGTATTTTGAGGCCCATGGGACCGGTACACCTGCTGGTGACCCGGTCGAGGCTGAGGCTATCAGCACTGCATTCTTCGGATCTGGGGCCGGATTCAAGAGAAGCCAGACAGATACTCCTCTGTATGTGGGTTCGATCAAGACAGTCATTGGCCACACCGAAGGTACTGCCGGCATTGCCGGTATCTTGAAGGCCTCACTGGCACTCCAGAACAGCACAATCCCTCCCAATCTTCTTCTAAACGAGTTAAGTCCTCGAGTTAAGCCTTTCTACAATGACCTTCAAATTGTGAAAGAGGCTCAACCGTGGCCGCAGACTCAATCTGACAGTATGCGTCGTGCTAGCGTCAACAGCTTCGGCTTTGGAGGCGCCAATGCACACGCTATTTTGGAGAACTACGTTCCAGATGTTTCACAATCACTCATCAGAGACCCTGAGGACTTTAATACTCCATTTATGGCGCCTTTTAACTTCTCCGCGGGCTCTGAGAAGTCTCTTATCAACCTGCTCGGCGCTTACGCAGCCTTCGTCAAAGAAAACCCCACCATCAATCTTAGGGATCTGTCCTGGACCCTCAACACGCGACGATCTACCCTGACATCTAGGATTTCCATTTCAGCTTTGACAATTGAAGACTTGGGGATGAAACTCGAGCAGTTCAGCGAGTCATCTGCAGGTGTCAAGACCATATCCAGCTCTTCATCTTCTAAGGCTAAGCCCCGACTTCTTGGTATCTTTACTGGCCAAGGTGCTCAGTGGGCGACAATGGGCGCAGACTTGATTCGAAGCTCGCCACTATTCTCTGAGTGTATCGATAAACTGCAGGACGCTCTCAACACCCTTCCTTCTGACCACGTCCCTGAGTGGACTATTAGGGAGGAGTTGCTCAAAGATAAGGAGTCCTCCCGCATCGGCCAAGCGGCCCTCTCGCAGCCTCTATGCACCGCTGTGCAGATTGCTCTTGTTGCTCTTCTCAAGGCTGCCAAAGTTGATTTGGTGGCAGTTGTTGGCCATTCCTCTGGAGAAATTGCTGCTGCGCATGCCGCTGGCTATCTCTCAGCTCAAAACGCTATTCGGATTGCCTATTACCGCGGTTTCTTCCTCAAGCTCGCCGGCTCTCAAGGCGCCATGATGGCTATTGGAACATCTCACGAGGACGCCGAAGAGCTGTGCGCTTTGCCGTCTCTTGAGGGTCGCATCTGTATTGCTGCTAGGAACTCGCCCAACAGCCTGACCCTATCCGGTGATGTCGATGCCATTGAAGAGGCGAAGGATATTCTGGAGGATGAGGGAAAATTCGCGCGTCTGCTCAAAGTTGACAAGGCCTATCATTCGCATCACATGAAACCTTGTTATGAGCCTTATGTTGCGGCCCTCAAAGCATGCAACATCAGGGTCCAGACTCGTTCTCACAATGACAAACTGCCCGTTTGGATCTCCAGTGTTGTTGGCGGTGACATCGAGAGCATCAATCTCAGCGAACTACAAAGCAACTACTGGGGCGACAACATGTGCCAAGCTGTTCTTTTCTCACAGGCCGTTGAGTATGCAGTCGGCGCAGCAGGACCTCTGGACATGGGCATCGAGATTGGCCCTCACCCTGCTCTCAAAGGGCCCGCAGCGGCGACTATCAAGGCCATCTCCGGACACGACTTGCCTTATACTGGAACTCTAGCACGCGGGGCGAATGCAATTGAGGCGGTATCAGACTGTTTTGGATCCCTATGGAAATCACTCGGCCCATCTGTAGTGGACTTCACCGCCTACGATGAAGCTGTCTACGGCAGTGAGATTCCGCCCACGCTACTGAAGAATCTTCCCTCATACTCTTGGGACCACGATCGCATCTACTGGCATGAGTCAAGGTACTCCAAGGCGTTTCGCGGCAGAACCGAGTCTCCTCATGAGCTTCTTGGCACTGTGAGCCCTGATGGAATAGCCAACGAGGTGCGGTTCAAAAATCATCTCTCGCTCCGTGAGATACCCTGGCTTGTACACCATCAGATCCAGGGCCAGATTGTCTTTCCGGCTGCTGGCTACGTCTCGGCAGCTGTAGAAGCCGCTGTAAAGCTATATCCTGCCCAGTCAATCCAGCTGCTTGACTTTGTCGATTTCATCATCGGGCAGGCTCTTATCCTCCAAGAGAATGGTGGTGTCGACACCGTTCTATCTCTCAAGGTCATCAAAGAAAGCCTAGATATCGACGAGATCGTGTTTTCATACTATTCCGATAGCGGAAAAGACACCGGGACCATGGTAAAGAATGCTTCTGGTAAGCTTCGTGTCATCCGAGGTGCTGCCTCCAAGGACACTCTCCCTGCCCCTCACATCCAAGTGGGCTTGTACCAAGATCTTGAGTGGGAGCGCTTTTACATGGCGACCGATAAGCTAGGCTTCGGCTACACGGGTCCTTTCCGCGCTCTGTCAAATATCAGTCGAAGGCTTGGTGAGGCTTTTGGTACCCTTGGGATCCCCGAGGCTGAGAGCAGAGATGCCTCTTCACTCATCATCCACCCCGGGACCCTAGACTGCGCTATTCAGTCCATCATGCTCGCCTTCAGCTATCCTGGCGATGGTCGCCTCCGTACTCTGTATCTTCCAACCAAGATCGATCGACTTCGCATCAACCTAACCCAATGCTGGGAGTCGACTATTCAGGCCGGTGCTCAACTACCATTTTACTCATCCATGGTCGACACAGGCGGCGCTGATCTATCTGGAGACGTCGAGATTCACTCAGTTGATGGTAGCCACACTATTATACAATTGCAGGGTCTCCATGCGACGCCGTTGGACCCGTCGACTTCTGAGAATGATGTCAACATTTTCTCAGAGTTAACTTGGGGGCCTGAAATTCCTACTGGGACCAAAGTCACATGGGAAGGCGTTGAATATGCCGAAGATCTTGACCTTTCTTTCCTCATGGAGAGAGTTGCGTACTTTTACCTTCGCCAGATAGATGCCGTGTTCCCCAAAGGCCAACGAGATGGTTTCGAGTGGCATCATGATCGCCTATTTGACTACGTTGACCACTGCTTGGAGTACGTTGCCAGCGGTACACACCCTTACGCCAAGAAGGAGTGGGCCAACGACAAAAAGGAAGAAATTCTCAGGATCATTGATAGGTAGGTTTCACACGTGCCGTACACAATCCATGCTAACTTCAGACGTTGTAGCTATCCAGAAAGTATTGACTTGCGGATTATGAAAGCTGTCGGCGAGAACATGCCAACCGCCATCAGGGGCGATATGAACATCCTGGAGGCAATGATGCATGACAACATGCTCAACGACTTTTACGCCGACGCTTTGGGCATGAGCACGTATCTTGAAGACATGGCCCGCATCGTTGGCCAATTAAGCCACCGTTTCCCTCATATGAATATTCTCGAGATTGGTTAGTTGAAACTTCATGAGAATACGAAAGATTAACTAACGGAATAGGCTCTGGAACTGGTGGCGCCACAGACATGATCTTTCAGCGTCTCAATGGTGCCTTTTCTTCATACACCTATACTGACATCTCGAGTGGGTTCTTCGAGAAGGCTGAGGAGAAATTCGCAGATCATCGCTCCCACATGATCTTCAAGGTTTGTGACATCGAGAAAAGCCCTGCTGACCAGGGCTACGTCGAGGGCTCCTATGACCTTGTTGTCGCCTCGTTGGTGCTCCACGCTACCCGAAACCTAGAGGAGACGATGAGGAACGCCCGGAAGCTGCTAAAGCCCGGCGGTCGTCTTCTTATGGTTGAACTTACTGACAATGACCCTATGCGGTTTGGCTTCATCTTCGGAGGCCTGCCAGGCTGGTGGCTCGGATACGACGATGGTCGTAAGCTATCTCCCTGCGTTGGAGCTGATGTCTGGGACGATCTGATGCGCAAGACTGGATTTTCGAGCATCGAGTCTCATACTCCACACAACAGCACTTTCCCTCTCCCCCTAGCTGTGATTACTTGCCAGGCCATCGATGACAAGGTTGAATTTCTCCGTGATCCTCTTCTCCCAAGCCATGAATCCTTGGGCGTGAACAGCCTAACCATCATCGGGGGAGGAGAGCACAGCATCTCCGATGAGCTAGAGAAGAGCGTTACTCATCACTACAAAGAGATCCGCCGGGTTACATCTCTAAGCGAAGCAACTGCTATTGAGTTGCCTTTCTCCGGCACCGTGGTATGCGTGGCTGATCTATTCGAGGAGTCTACCTTTGAGAGCATTTCTTCGACGCATCTCGAAGCCCTCCAGAAAATCTTTGGCCAAAGCAAGAACATACTCTGGGTCACCTCTGGGGCACAGTCTCACAGTCCCTACAAGAACATGTTTATCGGCTTGCAAAGAAGTGTCACTCTGGAGTTGACCCATGTCCGCTCTCAGGTCGTGAACTTTGCTACGCATTCCGAAATCAACCCCAAGACCATCGCAAAAAGGCTACTCCAGCTTGATTCATACAGCGCCTGGGATGATAGAAACCAGGCCAAGGATATTCTCTGGTACAATGAGCCCGAGGTTTACATCGAGAACCAGCAAGTCATGATTCCTCGCTTCCGTTTGAGCCCAGCGCGGAATAATCGGTACAATTCTTCTCGGAGACTCATCACACGCAGTGTGGACATAAATAATGTTTCACTGTCTATCACGTCGGAAGACTCTAAGCGTGTGGTCAAGGAAAAGAGAGAGGACAGCAACTCCCGTGTCGGAGGCTTCAAACTTATCTATTCACTACTCAACGCGGTCAGAGTCGCGGAAACGGGCAAAGCCTTCATCTCCGTGGGTGAAGACACTCGAAGTGGTTCTCGATCTATTGTACTGTCCACATCTCTAGACTCGCACGTCTACTCACCAAGTGGCTGGACCATAGCTGGGCCCGATTACGACGAGCAGGCTCTCAAGGCTCTCGCGTCCCTCTATGTACATCTTCTGGGACAGAGTATTCTTGAGCATGTGACCCAGGGCAAGACTATCGCTGTCTTTAACCCTAGTCTTGCTCTAGGTAAAGTCCTGACTCAGCTTGCAGGCGAGCGAGGCATCCATCTGATTCTCCTTACTACTACTATCAAGAACTGCACCAGGCCCTGGGCGTATGTGCATCCAAACGCAACCAAGGCATCACTTCACAAGCTATTGCCGAGGAGCCTGTCTATCTATGTCAATATGGATAGCCATGGGGACATTTCGCAGCTTTTAGAAGCCTGTCTGCCTTCGAACTGCTCCAAGCTTGAACGTGTCGACTTGGTCGGCGATTACGCCCACCTTGACCTCAGCCCACTTGGCACTCGGCAGGTGTCTGACTATTTCCAGATGGCCTGGCTCAAATTCATGGAGAACCCATCCTTGACAGAAACTGGTTTTATCCCAACCATGCACCTTGACGACATAGCTCAAGGCCTTTCTCCATCACTTCCGAACCAAACTATAGTCGCTTGGCACAGTCAACCCACTGTCCGTCTACAGGTTCAGCCTGCCAGCAAAGAAGTCAGCTTCGCCTCCAACAAGACCTTTTGGCTCGTTGGTTTGACAGGTGGCCTAGGCTTGTCGCTTTGTCAATGGATGGCTGAGCGTGGCGCAAGACACATCGCCCTTTCTAGCCGCAACCCTCAGATACAAGATAGCTGGCTCCATATCATGTCTGCTCAGGGTTGCACTGTGCGGGTTTTCGCCAGCGATGTGACGGACCGAGAATCTGTCCGTGGGGTTTACAGGCAGATCAACGACACTATGCCTGCCATCGGCGGTGTTGCTCAGGGTGCCATGATTCTCCACGATACCCTCTTCCCTGATCTTGACTTGGAGCGCTTGAACAAGGTGGTGAAGCCCAAGGTTCTTGGCAGCATCTATCTTGATGAACTGTTCAACGAAGCGAACTTGGACTTTTTTGTCTTCTTCTCGTCCATGGCCTACGTCACTGGTAACCCAGGCCAAAGCGCCTACTCGGCCGCCAACGCCTTCATGGCCAGCCTGGCCGCTCAAAGGCGCCATCGTGGACTTGCTGGTTCCGTTATCAACATTGGTGCCATCATGGGCAATGGCTACGTCTCCCGAGAGTTGACTCTCGGACAGCAGTCCTTCCTTCACAAGGTCGGCCACTCTTGGATGTCTGAGCAAGATTTTCACGAGATTTTTGCTGAGGGTGTTCTTGCTGGCCGCACCGACTTCTCTGACAGCTATGAGATGGCCACTGGTCTTCGGCTGGATGATGATGAACATCGTGACTGGGCTTCCAACCCCATTTTCCAGCATTTGGTCCGCAAAACCGGTGGCCTGGCTACTGGCCAGATCAAGAGCAAGTCTGGTGCTGCTATCAAGCCTCGGCTCCTAGAAGCCACTAGTGAAGAGGAGGTGACTGAGATACTAACGGGTAAGTTTGTTACAGAAGACATTCTGATATAAAAACTAGCTCGCTGGCCTTGCCATAGCTGGCTTCCTTACCAAGCTCCAGGTTGCCCTCCAGGCTGATGCAGACAAGCCCATGCTCGATGTAAGACCTGATGAGCTAGGCGTAGACTCACTTGTTGCTGTCGATCTACAATCCTGGTTCCGCAAGGAACTAGGATTGGACATGCCAGTCTTGAAGATCCTCAATGCCCTATCTGTCCGTGACATCTTGGATGCGGCACGGGAGATGCTGGCACCTGAGATGATCCCTGACGTGGCTGGCAAGACGACACCCAAGAGTGCTGGGCCTACCAAAGACGCACCTCTTATTGTTGCCCCAACACCTAAACCAGTGCCTCAGAGTCTGGTGTCTGCTTTGACTAACGAACAAGTCACTGTTTCCCCTGTGGATCATTCTTCCTCTTCCAGTGAAAGACAATCGACTCCCACATCTGAGCTAGAATCTCACCAGCCGGTCACGACTGCTACTACTCCGCTTCCAATATCTCTCTCGACGGAGGAAAATAAGCAGCTTGGATCTCACATTCAACACAAGGAAGGATTTAAGCGAGTAGTCCCCATGTCCTTTGCCCAGTCACGATTTTGGTTCTTGAACTTCTTCGTGGAAAACAAGGCAGCCTTCAACGTCACATCAGTCGTCCACCTCAAGGGCAAACTCGACATTGGCAAGTTCAAAGAGGCTTTGCGTAACGTGGGACAACGACATGAAGCTCTACGTACCGTCTTCTACACGGATGAAAAGACCAAACAGCATATGCAGGGAATCTTACCTGAGTCGACATTGCAGCTTCATCACGCCATGATTCGGGACGAGACTGAGATCCAAAACGCCATTCTGCAAATGCAAAACCACACTTTTGACCTTTCAAAGGGCGATTCTCTCCGTCTTCAGCTCCTGTCGCTATCCGGGGACCGACACTGTATCGTCTTGGGCTACCACCACATCGCCGTCGATGGCATCGGCTTCCCGATCTTCTTTTCTGATCTCGAAAAAGCCTACAACGGATCTTTGGATCTTAGCGGTGCTGGTATGCTTCAGTACCCTGATTTCTCTCTTCGTCAGATCCGTGAGTATCAACAAGGGGCATGGAATGAGCAGTTCAACTTCTGGCGCAATCAGTTCCCGGATGTGCCTGCTCCTCTGCCTCTTCTTTCGCTGTCTCGGCGGTCGTGGAGGCCTGAATCATCCAGCTTTGGCTCGCACAGCGTCGAGTTCCGCATGGACCAGGCTCTCAAAACCCAGATCGAGCAATGTTGTCGCAACTTCAAGGTGACCCCGTTTCACTTCTACCTGGCCGTCTTCCGTATTCTCCTCTTCCGATACACCAACTGCGTCGAAGACATGTGTATTGGCGTTGCGGATGGCAGCCGAAAGGATGCCGATGTACTGCAGAGCCTCGGTCTGTTCTTGAACCTCCTTCCACTACGCTTCCGCCAGGACTCGCAGCAGACCTTTGCCGACACCTTGAAGGACGTCAGAAGTGTTAGCGACGGTGCTTTTGCGAACTCTCGTGTTCCCTTCGACCTCCTCCTGAGCGAGCTCCAGGTGCCACGATCTGCTTCATATAGCCCGCTCTTTCAGTCGTTCCTCAATTACCGCCAAAACATTGTCGAGGCTCGCACGTTTTGTGGTTGCGACTCCGACGGTGAGCTGATTGCCGGTGGCCAGAATGCCTACGATGTCAGTGTCGATGTGGTCGATGTCAGCAGCGGCAACAACCTCCTTGTATTTGCTGTCAACAAAGGCCTCTATTCCAAGGATGATGCACAAGTTCTCATGAATAGTTACATAAGTCTGCTCCAGGAGTTTTCAAGAAACCCCGCTACGCGTATTATTTGGCCTGCTCTTCATCTGAAGGGGGAAGTGAAGAGTGCTCTTGATTTCGGTCGCGGTACGTCTAATTCCATTCAACAAAGAAGCCAGACTAATGGTCATCGACACTAGGTGACGAGTTAATCAGCCAATGGCCGTCTACTATCGTTGACCGCATTGATAACATGTCGGAAGTGTACAGCGACAAGGTTGCTCTCACCGATGGCTCTGAGAATAGCCTCACTTACAAGGAGATGGAAATCCGCGTGAGCCATCTCGCTACGGAACTGCTCGGTCATGGGGTCGGCCATGGAGCATGCGTCGGTGTTTTCCAGAGTCCAGGGCCCGACTGGGTCTGCTCTGTTCTCGCCATTCTACGTACAGGAGCTGCCTACGTTCCTCTTGACTCTCGAGTAGGACTAGACCGCCTTCTTTTGATGGTCAAAGACTGCTGTCCGCTGGTTCTTTTGGTTGACTCCGTTACCAACACCGAAGCTAAAGCTTTCAGCAACACAAACTCTACTATCGTGGATGTATCAACTGTCTCAATGTCTCAGGACGCCGCACTCGTTCCCAGTAGGGCCAAGCCCTCTGATATTGCTGTCATTGCATACACTAGTGGAACTACGGGTGTCCCGAAGGGAGTTCTCCTGACACATGCCGGACACAGGAACTTTCTCGAGTTCACGGTGCCCCGATGGGGCATCAAAGAGGGCAAGGAGATTGTTTTACAGCAGTCTTCTTACGCATTCGACATGTCCATGGCTCAGATTATTCTCGGCCTTGGATACGGCGGCACTCTCGTCATCCCTCAGGCTTCTATCCGTGGCGATCCGGCCGCCGTTTGTGATACACTAGCCTCTCAGGGCGTGACCTTCACTTTGGCTACACCTACAGAGTATCATGCTTGGATCCAGACTGGCGGCCGAGCCCTGCTGCAAAACTCCCAATGGCGTGGGGCCACTAGCGGTGGTGAGGCCATAACTGAGTCTCTTGTCCGAGCTTTCCGCTCCCTCGAGAAGCCCGGTATGAGACTCTTCAATGCCTATGGTCCAACTGAAATTACTTTCTGCTGTGCGGACAGCGAGGTACCGCTTAACGGCAGAGACGATCGTTCCTTCGGGATCACTCCGATCCCCAACTACAGCATCTATATTGTTGACGACAAGATGAATCCTCTACCTGCTGGAGTGCCTGGTCAGGTCATTATTGGTGGTGCTGGTGTAGCCCAGGGCTATCTCAATCAAGAACAGGCTACTTCTGCTGCATTTCTGGGCGACAAACACGCAACTCCATTCTCCAAGGAGCAGGAATGGGGTACTGTCCACGCTTCGGGCGACCGAGGCCAACTCACAGCTGACGGGCGCTTGATTCTCCATGGTAGAATCGAGGGAAGCACTCAGATCAAGATTGGGGGTATTCGTATGGATCTTGAGGATATCGAGAACACCATTGTCAGAGCGGCAGCTCCCCGCATCAGCCAGGCTGTGGTATCCGCTCGACAAGTTGAAGGCTCGGATAATAAGTATCTGATTGCTTTTGTCGAGCTCATTGACAATAACGAGGAGGCTACAGCTTTCCTAGCTCAGCTGCCTAAGACGCTACCGCTGCCTCAGTACATGCGCCCTTCGACTATTACTGCCCTAGATTCCATTCCAAAGACCAGCTCAGGCAAGATCGATCGAGCGGTGATCGAGTCTATCGAACTCCCCGAAACTAGTCAACCTCGTGCTGAGGACAATACAGCTAGCCTCAACGGATTCGAGAAGAGTCTCATTGATATCTGGCAGCAGGTTCTTCCGCAGGAAGTCGTTCGCAGCCACGATTTGAATAGAGATTCGGATTTCTTCCATGTTGGCGGCAACTCACTGTCGCTGGTATCTCTACAGACCCAGATCCGTCAGCAGCTCCAGGTGAACATCCCGCTCGCCAAGCTCTTCCAGGCTATCACTCTTAGCGAGATGGCATCTTTGCTCCGCGATCAGGAACTTGGGATCCAGGCTTCTCGCGTCGACTGGGAGAAGGAGGTTGAGATCCCCTCCGACCTCATCAATGTACCCAAAGCTACCAACGCGGTAAAACCATCTGCTACGCCCAGCGTGATTGCCCTCACTGGATCGACTGGTTTCTTGGGCAAGGAAATTTTGCGTCAGTTGGTCAACAATGGAAAGATCGCGCGAGTTTACTGTCTGGCGGTCCGCAAGCCGATCGAGCAACTTTCCAAGATCTTCAGCCATCCAAAGGTCATTGTTTATCGAGGCGACCTCGGTGCAAAGCGGCTCGGCCTCTCCGAACAAGATGCCGAGGAAGTCTTTACGGAGATCGATTCCATCATTCATGCTGGTGCAGACGTATCCTTTATGAAGACCTACCAGAGTCTGAAGCTCATCAACGTCGCTTCTACAAAGGAGCTTGTGCGACTCAGTATTCCCCGTCGAGTGCCATTCCACTACGTCTCATCTGCCAGTGTGGCCCGTTTATCTGGTCTCGACGCTCTTGATGAGGTCTCTGTCGAACAGTATCCTCCCGGTGGTGAGAATGATGATGGCTACACCTCAGCGAAGTGGGTGAGCGAGGTGTATCTGGACCATATCAGCAAACGGCTTGGTCTCCCGGTATCTATTCATCGCCCGAGCAGCATCACCGGCGATGACGCCCCAGAAACGGACTTGATGAGCAACATGATGAAGTACTCGCGCCAGATCAAGGCGATCCCTGATTCGACGGCTTGGTCAGGACACTTCGACTTTATTTCCGTACAGTCAGTGGCTAGAACAATCATCACTGACGTAATCGGTGGCCCGGGCAAGAGGCTAGATGCAACCCGGTACAGGTACGAGTCTGGGGAGATCGAGATTGGCATGGATGAGGTACAGGACCTCATGGAGATGGGCACTGGCGAGGCTTTCACGGTGCTCTCTGTGGATGAGTGGATTGACGCGGCTTCAGAGGCTGGGATGAATCCTCTGCTCGCCATGTACTTGAGCCGTGTAGCAGGTGGCCAAGTCTTATTCCCCAGGTTACTCAAAGCGTAAGGGTTGGCCACGAACGGGTTAACTGTAAAACCAGGCTAGAAAGGAGACATCATTCTGAGATAGGGTCTAGTTTTGTGGCGTATTAGTTTATTTCTGAACTGTTATTTTATGTGTTGGTTTTTACATCAGCGCTCATACCATTGCGTCCCTGCTGTCAGACAACTAAATGATATCGACTCTGCCCAATTTTCTTCATGGCAAGATACCTGAAACATGGCCGATCCAGTTGCAAAAGGGCCTAAATTTTATCACAAGGATGCGCCTTTGAATATCGTCATCACGATGAGGAAAGAACCGCGTACGCCGTCCCATCGTCCGTACAAGATTGGCAGACATGGCATGGCGCCATCACTTTTCACTCACGCACTTACACTTGTCGCCTATGAGAAATAATCTTTATTCAAACATTCTTTCCAAGCTCCCTTGACATGTCTCAAAAGAATCATCAAGCATTCTATCCACTATTTACATCCTAACAGTCTGCCAGAACCTCTCATTGCTTCCTCTCTCTGATCAAGATGGGCACGGTTGGATTTGGCGTCAGGGCAAATTCATTTGCAAAAACAGGAGGACGCGCACCATCTTTCCCCTCCCACTTGAACTCATATTTCTGTACAAGATTTATAAAGATCAGTTTGAGGATTTGCTGTGCCAAGAAGCGACCCGGGCAGGCATGGAAGCCGCTGCCAAAGTTGATCGAGTCCTCCGAGACGGATCCGAAGTGAAACTTGGTGGTGTCAATTTGCTCGCGCTTGCGCACCCACCGTTTCGCGTCGAATGTCTTGGCCTCATCGTGCACATCATCATCCCAGTTCAGATGCTGGTTGGGGAATGCGAGCTGGGTGTTGGCAGGAATATGGAGGCCATCACGGAACGTGAATCCAGATACCGAAGTCCGCTGCATAGTCACTGTATGCAGGGATTAGAGGCTGCATATAGGAATGGAACTGTAGAACGCACCTAGGCTTAGCGAGTGAAGACGCTGGCTCTCCTTCATGAAGCTGTCAAGCAGGCGAAGTTCATTAAGTGCCTGGCGGTCGACCCCCTCCATTCGTGAAACCTCGTCTCGAATCTCTTCCAGAGACTCAGGATGGTCCATTAGGTCAAAGAGGGTCGAGAGAAGGGTGGCGCTGGTGCTGTGAGTGGACGCAATGGTGAGGAAAAGCTCATCCTGTGCCAGCTTTTCGGCTGTCAACACCTTGCCTTGACCGCGGTACTCTTCGAGGAGCCACTGCACGCCGTCATTGTACTTGGACTTCTCTCCTCGGGGCTGTGAGTCCATAGCAGCCTTCCGAGCGTCTAGAATGGGGCCGAAAAGTTCAACAGCACGACTCCGATTCTTGATAACCACCTTGGTAGGCTCATCAAAATATCGGGCGAGCCACCGTGTCCAAGGGTGATACTTAGCTCGCACACTCTGAGACGCAGTCATGACATTGATAGTAGTCTGAACTGATTGACCGACCCATTCATCATCTCCACAGAGTTCGGCACCGACGAGGACGAGGGAGGATATGCGGGCTACCAGGTAAACAATGAAATGGTATGGGGGGATTGGTGTCCAATCTTAACATGATTAACCACCAGTTTCATAAGCCGCGATAAAGGAAGTAATTACCTTGACAAGGGGGAATAGCCTTCTTCATTCCCTCAATGCACTCATTATTCATGGACGGAAGGAGGCCGTCTGTTCAAATTTTTATGAGCAGGTAAGTCACATCAGGACAATATGGCAACTAACTGAGGGCACGGCTAAGGTCGACTCGAGTCATGTGGGCAGCTTCATCGGTCTGTTGTGGGCCGTGGATTGGGCCTAAAAGAAATGCCTACATAGGTTTCAGCGATCATATTTGGTCAGAATGGTATCGAGTTTTCTACCTGTGCTGAGAAAAGTGGAAAGCTGAGCTGGTTCTGCGGTGCATTGCGGACTTCTGCCAAATACTTCATGGGCAAAATGACTTGGGGTCGTTTCAGGTCGGCGGGATTGCGCATAGAGAACGGGATGCCTTTTTTGAGATACTATCTGTGTTAGAAGCGAGTGCGACAAATCACATCTTCTCATAGGTACTTGGGAGTAGCCCTTGTCCATCAGACTAGTAGTATCTGAGAGATATCTCGCGGGAGAGTCATCACCATCAAATCTCAAATACGGCATGTTGAGCTTTGGTGACCGAAACAGCTTTACTCTGATAAGCCATGCCGTCGCAATAACGGTCAGGGCAAATAAAACGACGCCCATGTTGGTGAAGAATTTGGATAATTGTAATGATGCTAAAAGAGTTTTGGTGAACCAAAATGTAACAAGAAAGGTTCCAAACAGAGAAAAGGGAATTTAGATGTTCTACCATGCCTCAGATAATTTTTAGCAGATGATTACCACTGACCTGTCTTTATTCACCGATATGATATGTTTTAGTACAAGAACATGACCATGGTGCTTCCCTCCCAGGCAGTGCCAGTAGGCGCGAGAGCTACTCTGGACCGAGAGGAAGCTCCGTTTCGGAGAAGGGGCTGACACCGATTGGCCAGATGCAAGCCCGGTTGCATCCACGGTGGCGTGTCCGAATAAACCCGAGCCAGGCCCGACGGATTTGGATGAAGTTATACAAGCCCGACAAGCAGTACAACGCCAGTCTGTCATCACTGAATGTACGGCTATTCTAAGCGTCATGTCTTCTGAGAAATCACAATGGCCGGAACGCATGGCTGCCGTCGTTGCCAATGCAATTGGAGATCTCATGGTCTCACAACATGTACAACCGCCCGAGCTGGAACCAGATATGCTCCTGATCAAGACGGTTGCCGTGGCCGTCAATCCTTGCGATATGAAGATGACAGGTTCAATGGCCAGCGAAGGCGCCATATCGGGTGGTGATTGTGCAGGAATAGTCGTGGCCATCGGCTCTGGCGTTCCAGAAGGCAAATTCGCTATTGGCGATCGTGTCTGTGCTGCTGTTCAGTCCATGAATCCACTCTTGCCAAGAGTAGGCGCTTTTGCAGACTACGTTGGCGCAACCGCAGACTTTACACTCAAGATCCCTCATGGAATGTCGCTTGAAGAGGCGTCCACCTTGGGCATCAGCACTGCTACTGTGGGTTATGCCTTGTTCAAGTCGTTAAGCATCCCGGGCCACCCTGACGAGCCCGCTACGAAGACAGCCTACGTGCTCGTCTACGGAGGTAGCACTGCAACAGGAACAATCGCAATCCAGTTAATTCGAAGGTATTTGGCTACAAGTCGTGGTCTATTTTTCGTTCACTGACTGAAATAGATCGGGGTTGGTTCCCATCACAACCTGTTCTCCCAAGAACTTTAGTCTTGTTGAGGGGTGCGGGGCCGAAAAGGCCTTTGACTACCATGATTTTAATACGGTAGATAATATCAGGGCGTATACAAAGAATTCCCTGTACTACGCGCTGGACTGTTACTGTGATGCTGTAAGCATGAGTTTCTGCTATGGCGCTCTGGGGCGGGCGGGTGGACGATACACAACACTGGAGCATTACAACCCAGCACTTCACACACGCAAGACTGTTAAACCAGATTGGATCCTAGGACCTGCACTGTTCGGCAAGAAGATTGGATGGAAGGCTCCATATAATCTCGAGGGCGACCCGGACTTGCGCACCTTTGGGCGGGACTGGTTCAGATGTGTCCAGCGCATGTTGGATGCTGGGGACATCAAGCCACATCCTGTGAAGTTGGCTGGAACAAGCTTTGAGCATGTAATTGAGGGTTTGGAGTTACTCAGGAAAAAGGCTGTTTCTGGAGAGAAGCTTGTGTACCATATAGCAGACCTTTAAATAAGTAATGACGAATAGGGGTTCTTAATTAAGTATTCTGCTACATAAAGATTATCCGTTCATCTCTTACTGTGTAACAAAGTTCTTTGTCAAGACCATTGACTTCTGGGGAAACTTGAGAAACTCGGTAAAGGCAGGGCCTTGATATCTCTTGGAGCCAGCCAAGCCACCAGAAGCGACACCAGAGTAGCCAGTTCCGCCCACACCCTCGCCGAGGTTGTACTCGAACCCAAGGTTCTTGTGGGTCACAAAAAACTCCCACCACAGACCTCGACTCGGCGACACCAGCTCGAGCTCGATGCCAGTAACCTTATCCAGCAAGTTACTGGTAGTCACACTCTCTGCGTCGTAGACCTTGCGCACCCTGATATAGTCCTCCGTCTCTGAAGGCTCGTAGCTGCGGCTACTGAAGATTTTCTTGCCCTCTTCCGCTAAAATGACCGAAGGCACGATCAAGCCGTCAACACGGTTAGAACCAAACTCTACAAGTGACAGAGCAAACGGGCCAAGGCGCACCCGCACAGCGATCATGCTAGAGAGGCAAGTGTACCAGTTGAAGGCGCCCCAGAGACGCTCGTGACCTCCCATGCCAGTCCAAGAAACTTTGCGGCCTTCAACCTCCGTGTCGAGGATTAGGTCGGACACGGGCACAGGCTCAACCCAGTAGAAATGGGGCACGGCCTCTAGATCAGCGCCTTCGGTCTCATCTGGAAAGGCACTGCCATCGGCGTATCTTGGCGGTGACGCAGATGTCCAGGCGATGGTGCCTTTGGCCTCAGGGTTGTCCATGGTGATGCGCGTGCGAGATAGATCCGATGATATTTCAAAAGTATAGATCCAGTTGTCGCCCTTCCAGGTTCCCCGTGTGCCTCTACCAGGGCATGATTCGATGGTGGATTCCTCGGCATACTCGACGACAGCGTATCGAGAGCCATCGGAAAATGACCATTCAGCCGAGAGGCGAAGGTTGCCGGTTCCTAGGAACGAGTAGTTGGGATCGCGGTAGAAGCCAAATACAAAGCCTTCGAGGCCATCATCGGAGATTCCGTCAAATTCCCATTGCTCACCAGCAGTGGAATTCATGGGCTCGATGGCTGGCCGCTCAAAGTCGTCGTGGGGGCTGGTTGAGAAGAAGACTGGCGTATTCCCCTTCACCATGCCGTAGCGGGTTGCATAGCTCACGATGCAGTCATCGGATACTTGGACGAGGGGCTCATTCTTCCAGTCTTGGGTCCAACCACGAGGGACTTTGAGGCTGGTGGCGTAGCCTGTAGTGGCAGATAGGGCTAGAGCTGCGAAGGTACAGCTACGCATCATGGCGATGAATGAAGGAGATTGGCCAAGATTGGAGCGATAAGATGGCTCATACAAAGAACCCGGTAGTTATTCTAATCTTCAAGGAAAGTAATGTTCATTTAGAGGGATAGCCTCGATTTGACGAGATGACATATCGGAGCTGAGGTCTTACAGATGTGAGATGATTGGGCCGGAGGTCCGATCGAACAGGTGCTGATCCAATGGGGTCGACAGCGGCAATCCCGACCCAGTACTTGACAACATGCCTTCCGGTCTCTCGTTACTGCGACAGAATGAATGAAACGACTAGATTAACTAATTCTCCCAATATGGCGTCAACAATCCCGTCCACTCAGACAATCATCAGGCAACACGACGGGGGCATCCTCAAGGTCACTCCAGGATCCCCAATCCCCAATATTGAAGGCCACCATGTCCTTGTCCGCACCCATGCCGTCGCTTTGAACCCATGCGACTTCAAGATGCCCTTGAGATTTCCCACGCCCGGCCTCTGGAATGGCTGCGACTTCTCAGGAACCGTGGTTGCCGTCGGATCCGATGCTACTCGATTCAAAGTCGGCGATCCCGTCTTTGGGGCTGTTCATGGCTCCAATCAGGGCGATCCAGAGTCTGGAGCATATGCAGAGTACCTCAAGGCCGAGGCAAATTACATCTTCAAAACGCCGCCTGGCATGACGCATGAGACAGCAGCCGCCATGTATGGTACCGGCGTTGCAACAGTCGCCATGGCCTTGTATTCGGTCAAGATTGCCGCTGATCTGAGCGCACCCGCCGAGGGCAAGGCCTCTGAAACAGTTCTTGTGTTTGGAGGCAGTAGCACTGTTGGGATGATGGCGATTCAGATATTGAAGCTGTAAGTGATAATAATTAGAGCGAGAGAACAGACGCTGATCCATACTGCAGATGCGGTCACCGGGTTATCTCTACAAGCTCGGAGAAGAACATTGAACTGGTCAAATCATACGGTGCTGATGCGGCTTTTGACTATCGCTCACCAACATGCGGCGCCAATATCAAGAAATACACCAAAAACGCGCTCCGCTATGCCATTGACCCCTTTGGCGAGGCTAGGACAATGTCGATCTGTTACGAGGCCATTGGCCGCGCCGGAGGCAAGTATTGCGCCCTAGAACAGTATCAGGAGGCCCTTGCAACGCGTCGCACGGTAACGCCATTGCTTATCATGGGATCGTCCATCGCGGGCCGTGGCCTTGTACTGCCCGAGCCTTATGGAAGCCCACCAGACCCTGAGCTCGGCGCATGGTCGCTCAAGTTCTACAAGGATCTGCAGCGCATGATAGACGAGGGAAGACTCAAAGCATGCCCTCCCAGAGTCTTATCTGGAGGTTTCGATGCTGTTCTATCGGGACTGGACCTACTACAAAAGAAGCAGGTCTCTGGAGAGAAGTTGATCGTGCCGTTAGTTTAGAATGGATTGAAAGTAACTTAATATGAATATGCAGTCGTCGTGTACATGAGGATGCAATTTATTCGTCCCGATAGTCATAGACTAGCCTCACCGATACCTCCTCGTCACCTTTCTTGGTTACTGTCGTGCGAGTAAAGTATCTCTGCCCATCAATCATCTCAAAACCCCAGGTGCCAACAGCGTCCCAGCCTACGCCCTCATTGGTGGCAATCTCATGGATCACAGAATCTCCAGTCTGACCTTCCTCTAGACGCGCTCTTAACTCCTCGTCCTCAATTTCTATAAGAGGGGTGTACTTGGCACGCATTGCGATGGTGCCAAAAATGGGCACCGTGGCGACGCGCACTTCGGAGTCGAGGATGTAGTCGTCTTCGTTGTTGAAGCCACCGGGGGAGATGGTCTGTTTGACATGAACCTTGGTGACGCTCTCTGAGCTGTCATCGATAGACTGGGTAGAATGTGTCATGGTGAGAGTAACACTTGCGAAAGCGAGCACTTTCCGAATCAGCCAGGGAACGCCTTGCTACAATAACAAGCGCATCGACATTAGCAAGGGCAAGCCGCAGTTATGCGTGTGAGGGCACTCACGATAGCAAAGGTTGGGTCAATGGGGTCCGAGAGCAGACTATTCTAAATACCCAGTTATCAGCCCTCGCTGTACAGTACAAGGCCTGGTTGTGTTCTTACCATGACCCAAACTCCGGTCATGTCAGCCGTGGTCTTCTCTAGCGGTGCTGCCATTGTGCTTGGATTATTTTGCTTGTTCTTCACGCTTAGAACTTGTCAGAATAACGAGGAGTCAACAATCCGTGAACCTCAAACGCTGAAGCGAGTCTTCTGTGTTGAAAACCTACCAACTTGATAAGCCGGAGTCGGACTCGGCCCCACATCGGAATCGGAGGCACTAGACCATCCCGACAGGGGCCAAAAGCGTCACGTTAGCCAGATGAAATAATCACGCCAAGTTCTAGGAGTCGCAATCTCCCTGATAACTGAGTAATTATTGAAGAATATGGGAGCTTCAATTTTAGATCAAGTCGCAACCGCCAGGGAGCAGTTTGGCGTTCTGCGAGGCGCCATGGCTGATCTGCGCCTCACCAAGACGGACCTCGCTGTGCTCTCAGTGAGAAAGATCTGGCACGATGAGGTGGTACTGACTGTCCGCTCAATACTCGACACGTATTCGAATACTGCTGAGCAATTTGGGGTGCTTCGTGAGGCTATGTCCTCGCTACGGCTCACTAGGTGGCAGCTCTTTATGCTGACGCTGAGGAAGATGTTTCACGACATGCCTAATTGGGCCAAGAATTCTTTCGTCGCGCTGGTGATATTGGCCATTGTTCTTATCATCGACGACATATATGCAAGACTCATATCTCTCAAGAGACTTGGTCTACCTGTGCTCGAATTTCCAAAGGGCGGCGACCGATGGGATTACAAAACAATTCTTCGTCTGGGAAAAGAGAGGGTGAGATCATCTATGAGGTATCAGAGCACGCTAATAGATAATACAGTACCCCAACATTCCCTTCATCATCTCATACTCGGGATTCGAATATGTTGTCTATCCGTCGTCCAGCTTCGACGAAGTCAAGCGCATCTCGGTCAAGAAGGCCTCCATGCTTGAATTCTTCACCCACGTCTTCTTTCACGGATGGCGCTTTCTAGGCAACGATACCAGCACTCTTCTCAAGACCATTGGCGTGGATCTAATGCGTGCGGTGCCCGTTAGAGTGCAAGCTCGTCAACAAGATGCCCTCGTCGCTTTTGAGAGAGCCATCGGGCCCTGTCCCGAATGGAAATCGTTCCCGCTATACTGGACCGTCCAAGAGCTTGTCGCTGCTACAAATGCCAGTGGACTAGTCGGTCCCGAGCTGGGAAACGACCCTCGCTGGGTGAGGGCCGTCCAGCATTTCCCCATGGCCGTTGCCCTAGCCGTCTACGTGTCGAATGCCGTCCCACGGATCGTGCGACCACTTGTCACCACGTTTGTCTTTCTGCCAGCATGGGGCTACTACATGTATCTCAAGATGCTTCTCAAGCCAATTGCAAAGGCTGATTGGGATGAATACGAAAAGGCGGGTGAGAAAGAGAAGAAGGAGATCCTCCGCGCGACATCGGACAAGAAGTTCCCAATCACTGCGTGGCTGCTGTCGCGTTATCCACCAGAGGAGCGGTATCTGAGCCAGATAACCCACGACCTCATTGTCGCCACCTTTGAGTCCACCCCATCAACTGCTGGTACCATGTACTTCATTCTTGCTGAGCTTGTGTCTCGGCCCGAGTTGGTCGAAGAGCTACGAGCTGAGGTGGACGGGATTCTGTCCGATGGTCTCTTACCGCAGACGACATTGACCGAGCTTCGGAAGATGGACAGTGTGATGCGTGAATCGACTCGGGTCAACCCTTTTAGCCTCTGTGCGAGCTTGCCCTGATGCATCCCCTACCTGGAAGTTTGCTGACACATGCACAGTGGTGTTGTTCCGAAGGCTCCGCCAAAACGTAAAACTATCCATTGGACCCGAGCTGCCCGCCGGTTCCCTCCTCTGCGTTGATGCACACCACATAGTCAACTCCAAGGAGCTATGGGAGGACCCTGAAACCTTTGATCCGATGCGTTTCCTCAAACTGCGCGAGAGGGACGGGGCCGAGTCGCGACATCAGTTTACAAGCCTTGGCAATGACTCGCCCGGCTGGGGAGACGGCACCCAAGCATGTCCTGGTCGGGTCTTTGCCGGCAACACTATCAAGATTATTCTAGCGCATCTGCTCGACAAGTACGAGTTTCAGCTTCCACCTGGAGCTGAGAAACCGAAGCGTCATTCCATGCCCAACGGATCTATGGCACCAGATCTTTTTGCGCGTATCATGATCCGTGAGCGAAGGCGGTAGGGGCCAGCCGGCTAGGTGAGATCGGAGTAGATGGAGAGGCCTCATTCTAGATCGCAATGGGTGCATTGGTCTGGGATTAAGTTTTGTTTAGACTTGCTGGAAAGGTTCACCCCTAGCAGGGTATGGCTTCTTGTTAGCTGCAGAGTTGATCAAAGCCAAAAAGCCGTAAGAACAAAGAGAAAGCCCTCACAGAGTTCTGACACAACACCCAGTTGATAGCTCTATTGTAGACTCCCATGCATCACTTTCCCGGTGTTAAGTCCGGCATCGGGTCCATCCTGTGGAATCACGTCAGTTTACAGTGCCGTCCGACCCGTGCAAGTGGAGATGCTCCCTCAGCGTGGAGCTGGCCATGCCAATAACACGGGCTACCTGCGAACTGTTACGTTTGGGCTAATCAGATCGAGGTAGCAATCCACATCCACCTGAACCATCACGGCGTTAAGCCTTGCTTAGCACGGTCCGATCCCACGCTGAACCACTGAAATGTTTCTAGCGACACGCCAGCTGTTGCGTAACGGGCTAACCAACAGCCTGGCTCGGCCCGTTTCCGCCGTGGTTGTCCATGCTCGATCCCCAAGTGTTGGTCATATCAATCGTATCAGATTAGATTAGATTGGGGGCTTTTGCTTATTTCCGTCCTGTCCGCTGCCTCTTAGCTGTGTCTTGCACCCAGAGTATTCCGCCCTGTGGAGTTGGTTAGCAAGCTGCCCCTAGGGATCCCTGTCGATCGGAACTCGGCCGCCAAACATCCCACTCGTCGATGCCGACTCTGCCGGTCGACACTGGAGCCAACAGCAGAGATGATCTTATCAGATGCGTGGTTTTACGGGGGTTCCCCTGATGGAAAAGCAGTGCAGAACTTTTATATAGAAGTATCAATCCCTTTAGCCTATTCATGTGCACATCCTCTGCTTTTGATCGAAATCCCGCCCAAGCCATCGCCGACATCAGCCATGGGACTGTTGAATAGGCTCCGGCCTCACGAAAATGTCGATCCGTCGGCGCCAACCGACACGACGACAATCGCCAACCACGGAAAGGACCCAGCCAGTCAATCACCGGAAGATGGAAACTCAGCCAACGCCGAGGAGGCTTTGACGACCGAGAACGTGACAGAGGGTGTCAGGGACATGCAAGCTATTGCTCTCGTCTGGACCAAGAAGTCACTGATTGGCGTCTTCATCTCCATCTGGCTTGTCTACTTGCTCCAGGCATTTCAGAGCTCGACGGTTGGCAATCTAGTGCCCAACGTCACTAGTTCCTTTGGCGCGCATTCGTTGCTGAACGTTATTGATGTCGTCGCAAGCTCCATGACAGCTGCTGTCTTCATTCCCCTGGCCAAGTTCCTCGATCTGTGGGGTCGAGCTGAAGGCTTCCTTCTCATGGTGGCATTCGCCGATCTGGGTCTCATTTTGATGGCCACCAGCAAGGATCTCTCTACCTATTGTGCTGCCAATGTTAGTAACGAGCCTCCAGGTACATCTCGATACTGACACAGACAACAGGTGTTTTACTCAGTCGGCTTCACTGGTCTCATTTACAGCATCGACGTCGTGACAGCTGACGCGACCGATCTCAAGAACCGAGCTCTTGCCTATGCCTTTACATCGTCCCCGTACATGATTTCAGCATTCGCTGGATCTTACGCTTCCGACAAGATGCTCACTGATATCGGCTGGCCCTGGAGTTTTGGCATCTTTGCGTTCCTCACTCCTGTCATCTGCGCGCCCCTATATATTCTATTAAAGGTCAACTTGCACAAGGCCAAGAAGGATATCCTCAAGAAGGAGCCCAGTGGCCGTACTTTTGGTCAGAGTGTCTGGCACTACATTGTCGAATTCGATGGTATGTCTGCATTTGACATTGTCTGACAATTTGGGACTAACTCAGGCCTTTCCTAGCTATTGGTGTGTTTCTATTTGCTGCTGGTCTGATCATATTCCTTCTGCCATTCAACATCGCCACCTCGGCGCCCAATGGTTGGGCCACCGGCTACATCATCGCTATGATAGTCGTTGGATTCATTCTTCTGGTTGGTTTTGCCATCAACGAACTCTACCTTGCGCCAGTTCCTTTCCTGCGGTTCGACTTCCTGACTGATCGGACCTTGGTCGGCGCATGCCTCTTGGATTTGACCTATCAAATTTCTTATTACTGCTGGAACAACTATTTCACTTCTTTCCTACGAGTTGTGAACTACTTATCAGTTGCCGAAGCTGGATACGTCAGCAACACTTTCAACGTCGTTTCCGGATTTCTCCTCTTCTTAGTTGGCTGGGGTATTCGAAAAACCGGTTACTTCAAATGGCTTCTGTGGATTGGTGTCCCTCTCTATATCTTCGCCCAAGGCCTCATGATCTACTTCCGAAGCCCTACTGGATACGTCGGTTACATTGTCATGACACAGATTTTTATCTCCATCGGCGGCAGCGTCTTCACAATCTGCATGCAACTGGCCGTTCTCGCTGCAGTGGACCATCAATACGTTGCTGCCGCCCTGGCGATGCTGAACGTAACCGGAACAGCTGGCGGCTCCATCGGCTCTACTATCTCTGGTGCGATTTGGACCAACGTTTTTGAGACGGCGTTGATCAGATATCTACCTTCGAGTGCTCTCGATAACCTCGCCGACATTTACGAAGATATTGACGTTCAACTGAGTTATCCCAAGGGCAGTGCTGAGCGGCTAGGTATTCAGAAAGCATATGGATATGCCCAGACTCGAATGCTGGCTGCTGGGACCGCCATAATGGCTTTGTCTTTTGTCTGGGTCGCGCTTATTCGGAACCTCAAGGTTTCGGAAATGAAACAGACAAAGGGAAACGTCTTCTAAAAGGGTGCTACTGCTTTACGATTGTATCAAGGTTGTTGGGGTTGAAGGGCAGATGTGTCGGCTTCACTACTATTCTTCTAGTGTAAACATCAATGCCAAGAAATTTCCGTTTCGTTCCACTGCAATCATCGCGCAGGTTGCGTACTATGAGTCTTGCACGTAGATGCGTGATCTCCATGTCCGCTCCATCATGTCCTGTTCCGCCCATTTCGTTCGCAGAATCCCCAACTCTCTCCTACGGCAGTATAACACAACACTACCAGAATTTTAACATATGCGTCTGGTCAATCGCATGATTTGGTATCCACTGCACGCCTCTCGCCAAGCATGCACACGGACGAGCAGGCGTCTATCCGATACAACTTAACCAGATGTAGCTTTTGGTGGCTCCGGTTCGAGGTTGAATCCAAGATTGGATAACCACTTGAACTCTGCAAATTCATCAGTCTTAGGTCCCGGCTAGGAGAATCAGAGGTTACACTTACCATCCCACGCCTGCCGCTTAACCCGCTTGGCAACCCTTTGCACCTCTGGCACCGTCTCAACGAACTGGTTCAGGAGTCGGCAAGCCTCTTCAGGGCTCAGTAGAGACAAGAGACGTGTGTCCTCTGGGATGATGTAGATGTTGCTTTCATTCGTGGCCTGCACGACAGCCTCGTCGAGTTTGTTGAATTGATGTTCAAGCTTGCTCGTATCAACCCCGGGCGCAGCCTGGCTGAGGAAGCCTTGCAGATCGACGGCTTCAATCTCTGAGGGCAAAATATCTGAGCCTCGCCATTTATCTGGATCGACCTGGATAGTTGCTTTGGAGCGGACGAATGCATACTTGAAGTGCAACTGCGTTTTCCTACAGCTCCTCACGTCGATGTCCTTGTCGCGGTACTCGGAGACAACGACCGTCCATGCGCCGGGGGTCAAGTCACGCATCTTGGAATACAAACCGTCGGAGCTACTCGAATGGTACGACTCCTTGCCGATCCTATGGACCTCAGCCGGCAGTGGCGACATCTCGAGTGAAGCGTCATCCCCAAGGGCTGAAGAGCCACATGAGAAACAATGAGTGACGTCTAAGCCAGTTCCATTATAGCTAAGCGAGCCTGAGACCCTTGATGCGAGATATTGGAACAGCCCAACAACAAACTTGACTGGACTCAGAGCGGCGTCACCGAGGTGAAAGTACTCCAGATTGGAGGATCTCATAAAACCGGCATCATTTCCTTCGTGGGCCATAAGAAGCTGCACAACAGGACACCCTGCTAGAGTCTTGGGGCTGGGTTGATACGGGCGCCAGACGTTTAAGCGAAGTCCATTCGCGTAGAGACCAGTGAGTGTCAGCTTTTTGATAGCCTTTTGCTTGTTTGATTCGACGAGAGCTTCGAAGATCTGGTTGCTAGCCTCTTCGTCTTTGCGGTCTGGCCTGTCTAAAATCTGCAGGGTCTCGATGTGGTCGAGAGACGAGATGGCATCGCTGAGCTCGTTGGGTGCACAAGAACGCGGGAGCGTAAGGGCGAGTCCTGTGATGGTCTTCAATGCGTCCGAGGCGAGAGCATACTTGATTGCCTTGATGGTAAGATTCGGGAACAATGTCCAGTCCAAAAAGGCATCACCCGCGTAGGCCAGTAGCAGCAAATGTCCTGAAGCCTCTGCCGAACAACCAACCTGCTCCGGATGATCTTGGAGATATTCTCTGAGCATTTTCGGAAAGGTTGGGAGGTCTTGGACTTCTCGTAGGACGGACGGATCGAAGTCATCGTCCGTCGATTGGAGGAGATGGCTGAAGAGTTTAGTGGTGGCAAGGTCTCGTAGGGACTTGGTCGGATTTCGAGCCTCGCTTTGACTGTCTAGCTCTTTTTCGGCTTGCTCCGTCATGTCGTCAATTTTCCATTCGCCCCATGGCCAGGTTTCTAGACGTATCAGCTAAAGCCGTGGGCTGAACTGTGAAAATGAACGCACCAGCGAGTGCTTCGACTTGAACCAGAGGTGTCTCGTCAAGCTCCTCAATAGTCGAACGGTTGTTAACTACCATGCTGTGGGAGTCAGGATAGTACCTTCTGACGTATTGTTGACCAGTGAGGGGGGTGCAGCCATCGGTATCATCGTCATCTACACTGGGTTAGGAACGGTCCTGGCCATCAAAAGATAACTAACCATATAGAGTCATGAAGCAGTACCGAACATGGGCCGGGTCAGTGATATCAATGACAGTGATGCCGTCGTTATTGTCGCCTTGGTCAAATCCTGTGTCAAATGCAAGCTCGTGGGTGGTCTGAATCCGTCCCAGCTCGAAGTCGTAGGCGGCGCCGACACTGAGACAGGTCGTGATGAAGGGGAAAGGACAGGGCGTCTTGTCGGCATCCTCGTAGTCGAACTCGAACGGCTCATCAGGAGGCGGGCCCTTGTCCCTGAAGTAGTCGGCGGCGAGACGCAACTCGTGCTGGAGGACGGTTTGGTTGCTGGGGTCCGAGAAGATGCGGATGATTCTGCGGCATGATCGCAGAGCTGACACGCCGTACAGCCATTGGTGGTGGATGGCTGCGAGCGGGCGATAGTACTTGCCCACTCGAGCGATGACGAAGAGCTGGTGTCGCTGGCCCATATTGAGGGCTGAGGCTGGATCTGAGGAGGAACTTGTTCCTGTGATGAGTGATGGAGGAGCCAAGTCACGGTGGTCAAAGGGCGGCCTCAGTAAACAGATGATGCGCAAGGCAGCCAGACTGCAGAAGTGGGGCACTGCCCGACAGTTACACATGTGCGACAACAAGGGATGAAAAGTGAATAATAGCATAAAATTGCTATGCAAGTTCCATTAATCGCAAATACAACCGAAATTAGTATGAATCGATGCTATTTCTAGTAGAGACGATTGCTTTTCGTCTGTTCTGTCCGAGCTTTTTGCACGTTCAAGTTAGTGCTCGCTCACTGCCCCGCCAACTTGTTCGTGCCACCTACACACCCGAACACAACCTTTCCATCCTGTTGTCGGCGAAAATAGTTGCCAGACCAAGGTGCGATAAATGTTTGTCGGCAGGATTTCTCTCTAATCGCAATTGCCGAGACCAACAGCCCCAGTAAATCCATCATAGTAACAGCATAATCCATGGATAGGAACGTCCTTCTCAAACTCGAGAAGGTGGCTGAAGGCCGCAAATTCCGATCGAATTACCTGACCATTCTCCCTATAACGGCTGGCACACTTCATTAGGTGCCAATCGGGTGGGTTGATCCTGGGGTTGATGCCCTGCACATCCATTTGATAGAACGTGAGGTGGTTGAGATTCTCGCTTAGGCCATGCCAGTATCCGTCGACAAGGGGGTACTCGATGTAGGTTCCCTTCCCACCATTCGCGAAAAGCGTGAGCTTGAGCTGTGTCGTAGCTTGTCGTTCTTGAATTGGTGGCGATAGGGCAGGCGACCCGGCCTTGTCGGGTGAGGTGTCGGCTGCGAACGCAAATGGGATGATGCTCAGTGCAAAAGCGATCGAGAACTTCATACTGGTCGAGTGGAATGAATGGCAAATGAATGAAAGGTTCTTCGCCTGAGCAGGTAGTCTTGCAGCCGAGCAGAAGTTCGCGTGACCTGAGAGTGAAGAATGAGAATCCCATTTTTGGGTGGGTAGACTTGTCTTATAGCTTCGTGGACGTCAAGGGCTGTATTAAGATGAATCCCCACAATATGTTTAGCCAAGGACTGATCAATTTTCCGACTGGTTCACTATGCTCTTCATCTTTGTCGACCCAGCCGTTCCCGAGTCCGAGAGTCCAACGGAGTTCGCGTTATGGCATCCCTGTAACTAAAGACCCCCCGAGTCCGAGATGGCCAATCAAGCCAAGTCCTAGAACGCCCTGATTCTGAACTGTAGGTCCCTCGATTAATCTCACGTCAGATTCATACAAGCTTATTTACCGGAACTCGGCCCTACAGGGCTTGATCGGAATTCAGCCGAGGCGGCTCTGCTTGGGCGGGTCTACCGGTGGCAGCATCACAAGACGCCAGTCACCTTCACTACAGTTTGTCCCTTGCACCGCATTCCTCATGTAGTCATGGCCAACCAAATCGATATACTTTTATTTTGTAACTACATCAAGATATTATATTTGTCATTCTATACCATCCATACAAAAGCCGACACCAGCAGGCAAATGGGCGTAAAGGCACTGAGCGCAAGACGGCCGGCAGAGTTCTCACCGTCCTTGCTCTCACCCTCAGAAGTTGATGAGTCAGAGCTGGAATCATCGTCTGTGCCATTCGACTTGCCCTTTTCGCTCTGGTTTTTGGTTCCCGGCGCAGAAGAGTCCGCAATCAGCAGGTTCGAGACAGCAGCAAGGCTACCCATCGTTTGCTCCATTGCATCGGCCCCCTTGTTGTCTTCTTTGGACACCTCGGCCGATTTACGGAGAACGGGGAGGATCGAGTTAGCTGTGAAAGGAGCAACTTGACTGGTCACAGCGAGCCACCTGTGAGAAAGAGCCTTAAACGTGGGCAAGTCACGAGGGCATTTGTCCTGGACAGAGCACGATACTTCCTTAAAGTTTCCCTTCTTGTCGAAATATAGTTCCAAGGCAGATTCGGTGAGGTTTGAGACGCGGGTTTGCCACTCTTCAGATCCCTCAGTCTGTTAAGCCCTGTTAGATAGTTTCACGAGAGCCGCCGTTGTCAAACTCACGTAGTTGTACATAAATGCAGCACCCATGGTGAGTGAGGTCGCGGCACTGGACCATTGGACTTTGCTAATCTCGGTGCAGTTTGAATCGACATACGCCCCATCATATACAGCCCATGTGTCATGGTCGATAAGTTCGATGTCATACAGCCAGTCCCATGCCTTCTCAGCATAGTTGGCATACGTCTCGTTGCCAGTCATTCTAGCAAGACGAGCCCCAATAGTGAAGAACAAGGTGTTTGATACAGCTGCCTAGGTCAGTCACTCGCACCATCAGCTTCTCAAGGGCAACGTACTGGACTTGTAGGTGTAGCCCGCGTTGAAAGAAGCAATCTGCCACCGGAGACCGCCATCGCAAGTCTTTTCCTCCAGCTCGGCGTCCCATCGCTGACGCTGTTCCTCCCAAACGGCGACTGCCAGATCAAGCCACTGAGGATCTTTGGCAGGGGGGTCAGGGAAGCCGTATTCGGCGGCCGTCAACGCACCCAGGGCCCAGACGGCCTGGTCGTCGTTGCCCAGAGACCGGGTCTGGTTGGCGGGCATAAAATCGTCGTTCTGGCCGACCTGCCACTGGATACCCTTCGTTACCCGGTCATTGTAGGTGTCGTCGCCTGTCAGTTGCCAGTAGTCGATAAATGTGCTCCAGAAGGCGCCCGATTGGTACCAGTAGTAGCCAGTTTTGTCGTTATCGCTGCTGTCGTTTTCGGGCAGCAACCCAGGGATGTCGCCCTTGTAGAAAGCGATGAGGTCCGAGGCGAGATTCTTCGAGGTCTTAACGATGTCGTCTGTGTTGTCAAGTTGCAGCGAGTGGGCAGGCATCGAGTGTGCCAGCAGCAGCAGGGCAGCGACTCCCGCCTGGGATCGTATATGCATCGCAACCATTTTCCCGACCAAAAACAGAGCAAAGCAATGAATGAAAGAATTGAAATGAATGACAAACAAGTGACGAAATCGAGTCAACAGCGCCGCGACGTCGCGTGTTAAAACGGGGACGGAGGCCTTTTAAACAACCCCAATATTAAGATTAAATTTCCATGCGCACAGCCCACATGATCCGTGAATTGGGAGATGAGAAACCCGGCAACTTCCTCTTTCCGTTTAGCGCTTACTTCAAAGGATCGCCAAGGTTTCATGACTAGCCTAATTGGTTAATAAACGATCGATATTCTTAGTCGGTGGCTGAGTCAATTATAAGGAGACACAATATCCCCGAGGAGCTGTTCTCTTCTCCTAAACCAACCACCTAACAAGTGTATTCAAATTCAAACTTCATCTTCGGAACCCCTTCAAAGTCCGCAGGAACGGTGTACGAAATGTTGTAGAATCGATGATTTCGGAGCTGCGCGCCATAGATGGTTGGCTGTCTCACAAGGCCCGAAGCCTCGACCGAAACATTTAGACATGGCAAGCTCTTGAAGCCATCGATAACATTCTGACCATCTAAAGTCCATCCAGGAGGCACGTTGGATAGAGCGTAGGTAAAAATGTCGGAACCGGTCTGGGAAGTGTTTGGGTATGATACAGTCAAACTGTTGGGTCCAGCAACAGCATCAATCGTCGATGCAGAGGGATATAGCGAGAAGAAGGTGACGTAGGGCAAAGGCTCGTGTTTCTTATCTCCAGCCCAGTGAACGATAGCTGGCACGAACTGGTCGCCGCGGTTGACGTCCTCCTCTACTTGCTCACCGCCAATCATCAGTGGCGCCGACATCCACGACGTAGCGATACGAATGGGCGCGTTCTTTCCCAGCTTGTCTGGAATCGACTTTTTGGTGAACCGTTCACCTTTCCAATGTCCTTTGGCTTTGAGTGCTCGAGCAGTTTTGTCAGAGATGAATTTTGCAGTCGTGTCCATGATAAGAGCCAGTGCAGAACCCTGAGCAACGTCGAACAAGAGATCCGAATTGCCTTCGTATATTTGAGGGCCATACTCGTGGCCGAACAGGCCCCACCAGAACAAGGAAACGACAGAGGAATGAGACGTGAGATCGCGAGTGTAAGCGCGGTCGTAGGGCCCAACCAGGTTGCCGAGGAATGGGTTCCAGTGCTCTGCAATGTCCTTCCACAGCTCCGTCAACATGAACTCTGCATTACGAGTCATAGTGGCGTTTTTTGGACCGTACTTAATGCTGCCGGCAAGAGCCCAGGCATCCATACCGTAGTACGTCGGAGAGTTGTATTCAGAAAAGACGTCGTCGCCGGTTGACTTGAACAGTTCCAGGATAAGATCCCCCTGCTTGTCGGCAAAATCGACAAACTCCTTATTCCCAAGGCGGTGTCCGATCCAACCTACAAACCATGCACGCATCAGGGCCGGGTTCGCGTAGGCGATGGTCAAGTTGTCTCCGTCCGGAAATGTGCCGTTGCGCCGCATTGCACCAATCGCCGCGACTTCAAGCGCGTCTTCGATTTGAGAAACGAGACTTTGTCCGAGGAGGTCCTCGAATTCCTCAACAACTTGGATTAGTTGGGTCCTGTTTCATGCTCATGTTAGGCACGGCAAGGTTGAGGGCAGATGTCGCACTGACCCGACAAATTCTCTCCAGTTAGGATCATACGTATCCTTGATGGAGGTTAGACTTGACACATATACCTGCTAGTTTGGAAATTGCTCACGTAGATCTTGGGTGGATAGAGAGGCGAGTCCGCGGTAGGATACGGCTCATCGGGAGAGAGCTTGAATGTGCCATACCACGCAGAGTCATAGTCCTCGGTAAACTGACACTTTAGACTGGCAATCGTTAGTGATGACACTTTTGAAGGACTCGGAGTCTGACATGTTTTCTATCGCAGCTTTGGCGTTGGCTGCATCGGATCCCTTATTGCGATGCAGGAGACCGCCGGTATACCAAGCAGTGAACCGTACCGACCATGCGCCTTTGTCGGGATATCTGATGTACTTGTACGAGTCGTCCCAGCGGCTGTCTTGGACTTGCATGGAGTAGTCAAACAGACTTTGTGCAGCTATTCTCATTAGTCTCAGAAATACGGGCATCCTCGTAGCCAACGGAGGTAGGATACGCACACGAAGATAGCGCTGCTTTGCCTTTGCCTGCTGCCGCAGGGGCTGCTAACAGCGCAGCAGCCACAATCACAGAAATAAGCAGCATGGTTATCCCGTGAGTGTTCTACTCTGTAGATGCTGATGTTTCCGGCGCAAGATGGAGTCAATCGTGAACTACACATCCATATCAACTATTCATCAGCAACGGAGGAGGCTGCCAATGCCGACTTATACTCCGACGGTTTCCTTGTCATAGCACCAACCTTGCCCATCTAAGAAACTTCTTTCTAATTAGCCTAAGAATGCTACAACACATGATTATCTCTGGTCCAGATTCTAGTCCGGCTCCGACTTCCCCGACTCCAGGTCCGGTCAAGTTGCGGGGAAACCCGTCCGATTGTTGCCAGGGCCGGCCTTTACCACCGCAAATGGCAAGGATGCCCGGCAAAGACGGGGACTGTGCCCCGGTGTGCAACGGTTACAAGGGCTTTCTTTTCATTTATTGCGTGGTCATTACTGCAAGCCATGTTCAAAGCCGAGGCACCAAGGCTTGGTATTATACAATCGTCTCGTCTCAACCTACACCCGGCCCACAGCCCTCGTCACCTTCAGAGCCTGGTGCCAGAACAACCCTAGCACTTCCATCGACTCCCAGCTTTACTAGCGTCTTTTTATCCTCATTATACATTGGCCAGCCAAGACGCGTGAGGCCATGCTTTGGATCTTTCGTGAAAGCTGCCCAGGCCGCTTGCATATACTTGCTCCAATCTGCCTCCTCTGGTGTATTTGACCCGCCGTAAAGATCACTAGTGCCAAACACCATGGGAATGTCGCTTGCGTGATATGCCCCCAACCAGGGTAACGGGTTGAGATTAGGCCATTCTCCGTAGTAGCGATATCTCCAAATGGAGCTGTTGAGGTTGTGACGCGCCTGGGAGGCGATACGTGCGCGGCAATTAAAGACTTCATCGGTGAGCAGGTCGACTTCGGTCTGGTTGGGGGCTGAACCGTCAAAGGGACTATATAATGAGGAATAGTCATTTGAAGTACTGCCGATTAGCATGGGCTGGCAACTCATTAGTAAAGAAGGCTATAAAGCGTAAGGGACAGATATCCAATCACTTACAAGTCTCGAAACAAGGCCTCGGTCTCGTCGCTCAGTCCAGTTGGTAAAGATAGTCTCGTCGTCTGCCATGGCCCCAAATGCCAGCATAGCGCCCCCATTCTCTGAAGCATTGTACTTGTTGTACACCTCTATTATCTCTGTCCCGTTGGCCTTTTGCATGCATCTCAACTCGTCATCTTTGCTCATATCACCACAACCAACCTGCTCGGCAACATAGGTAAAGTTGTCTGTCCTATTCATGGCAAATTGGTTGTTGCCCACGGCACCAGACATGACAATGAAGCCTCGGACAAGCGGGTCATCCGGCCAGGCATACGTCCAGAAATCCGTGCTGCTCCCTCCAGCGCTTTGTCCGAACAGTGTCATCTTGGTCGGATCACCCCCGAAGTATGCGATATTGTCATAGATCCATTCAACTGCCTTTCTTTGATCAAGTAAGCCAGGATTGAGATGGCGTCCATCTAATCCTGCAGCGCCGGGGAAACCAAAGATATTGACGCGGTAGTTGAGACTAACGATGATCATCTTTTGCAATTCGACAAAGCGTGCGCCGTTGGTATTCGGAACAGCGCTACCGCCCGATACTAATGCGCCGCCGGGGATCCATATCAACACGGGAAGCAGTTCATCGCCAATATCACTCGCTTGAGGTGCCCAGATGTTGAGAGTGAGGCAGTCTTCCGACATGCCTACTGAGACGCGCTGGCCGGGGAGATACTCTGAGAAGACAGAAGGTGCACCAGTGTCATATTGCATGCACACCGAGCCAAAAGCGGTAGCATTGAGAGTTTCCTGGTAGGGCGTCTTGGTCTTTGGTGGTTTGAACCGATGCTGGCCCACTGGCGGTTCTGCGTAGGGGATACCCAAGAACTGCCGGACGGGAGTTGACACATTTGCGGCATAGGATCCCCGAACGGAGAAGTTTGGTGAGTGAATCAACAATTCATCGCTACGATTCAAGTCGCGGCAACTCACCAAGGAGGCCAGAATGCTCCAGATAAAAGTACGAGGGAGTAACATGATTCCTAGGTTGCGTCCATTGGGCCACGGGTTATATCACTCAGCTCGCATAAACCGCCTTTTATATCCTCACGCCGGAAAACGGTCTCCATGCTGGTATCGTCTGCGGGACTAAGATCGGCTGGTTTTGCGGGGCACCCAGCAAGTCTTAGCTTCGGCCAAAACCATCAATGTCGTCCATTACCCGAGGAAACTGAATCATTAGACTCCGAGCCAGGAAGTTGCAAGAGCCGTCTTTATTATTGGTCCAAGCGGCACAAGCCCCGATGAATCAGAGCATCCCCCTACCTCAATAGGTATCAAGGTCGGATGAACACCGGTTCGAAAGGCCTGGGAACAAGAAGCGGTGTATAACATCCTGAACTTATCTAGAAGCCCGGCCCCATTGACTCGGCCCCTCATCCAGGCAGGGCAGGTGCTCCATGTCCAAAGTAACATGTTTTCGTATCATGAGGATGTAGCTGGCATTTAAGTAACGGCGGCATAACGGGATGATAACTCTCGCTCATTGATTACGATGACTCATCAAGGATCAAGCATTCCGACGATCGACCCAGGATTCGGCCGCTGTGGATCGGAATCCCCTGCAACGGCGCCATTGCGGCGGTATCTCTGAAGCACCTATGCTCAGCTCAGCCGGCAAGCCGGTTCTTCCACCAGGCACAAGATGCATTGATGACGTACCTCATATCTCATCCCCGCTGCATCTTGAAACATACATAGTGGCTAATTCAGGTCTGCTGTTGCCGATACATGTTGCCTCATGTGATACATATGGAGTTTAGTTACAACAGAGATGGGAACAAGTTATGCAGTCAGAAGCCGGTGACAAGCGCAGGACTCCTATGGGCACAATTCAGATTTAGTCCCACATTGTGTCTGTTCCTATGCATCTGTTTGCTTTTTTTACTAACAATGACCGTGAAGTCGCAGGGCCTGTCAGCAACATGCAGTTTAATACAACCCTCCAAATGCCGCGTCGCTTGCTGATGGTGCTCCATGGGATTGCACACATCACTGTCAGCGGTAGGTAAGCTTCCACGAAGTCGTCAAGCCCATGTCACAGAGCTATTCCAGCATTGATCTGCGGTGAGGCCAGAGTTCACAAACTGCCTCTCTGGATCTGAGGTGAGATTCCGGCCGAGATGTTAGTAAGGTTTGTCAGTGGTGAGCAAGATAGGCGCTACTACCCACGATTAACCTCAGTGGTAAAATCAAACATTCGAGCAAGGTTGCCGATACCACCTGACATTTTTGTCTTAAGTATCGACGGTCCGAATGCTACATTGATAACAGGCATTCAGTGACCATGTTGATTTGAATCAGACTGCAATGCATTCATAGCTGGGGTAGTAGCAACTATACCTGTTTCTTGCGCGCCAGAATCTATAGGCAATTCGCCCAGGCTCTCCCACTTGCACGTCGTATGCGAAAAGCCGTTTGTTCAACTAAGAGTCTGGATATGAACCTAATCGGTGCTGAGGGTGGCGCTTACAACGGAACTCGGCTGAAGCCAAGAAACAGTGGCCATGAAAGTGTTCATCACCCCCATTATTTGATCTTACCGGCCTCATTCTCACTAGGGGCCATGTGCATCACTTATTACCGTGCATTTCCCACGATTTAGCCTAGAACTGCGAACTAGGGACTCCATGCAAGGTCGGCCGCCAATGGTTACATAGTGCTATTCCAACGAGGGGCGATGCCGCTATGTGCCAATTCCCAAGCCAAAGGTCTCATCTCAATCTCACTGATTCCAGTCATGGAACTACACAAGCATCTCTTAGTCGGGTCCTGTTGCCACAGTCATTCAACAAGGAACTTGTATCCCCGGCATGCTGTACGAACTTGACCCCCAATCTGATCGCACATAACAATCTACAAAAATCTATATAATCCTGTCTTTCCTATGATTATCAGAAAGCTTTACCACTTCTTTCAGATCAATCAATAAACACATCAGCAAATACAGCATGCGTCAAGCAGTACGTTGTTTCTATCACCTTATCACGGCTTTTAACAATGCTAACATACTTAATGCCAGATTGCATACCTACTCTCCGCCTGCTCGGCCGTCTTTGCCCAGGATACGGCTTTATTCGACGCCTACGACTCAGCCAGATGCGCAGGAGCCAACATTATTGAGACGAGTGTGGTCAAGGCTGGTGACTGCCTGCACACGTCCACCGCTTTTGCCAGTGCCCAGTTCAGAGGCAGACAGTTTGACAACGTGGAGCAGCCCGTGGTATTCTTTAGCGATGAGCTTTGCCAGAACGAAATTACCGATGTCGCGGTTGAAACGGGTGATGGATTCAACTGTTTCACTTTGACTAAGCAAGAAGCTAAGGGTGCGAAATGGGTTGTCTAAGTGTCGTTGCTGGTTCATGGTTCTCAAGTCCTCGGGCACTTTATCGTTGATGCATAATGCATCCTTGTCGAATAGTGCACGGTGCAGTGGCGAGTGGGAGAACGAATGCATAACCTGGTCGTTGTTAGGTGTATCTGGAGTACATATAGTACTTTCTCGAAAAGCGATATCAACACCGGTTTTCCAGCGTGCTATCTCTTCAGGGCCGGTCGTCTTTGCAATGAGCATTTACAGCTATCCATTCACGCATTTCGGACATCAAGAGCTTCAATAGTATATAATTATGTCACTTTACACTCTTACTCAAACCATATGTCAGTGCTTGCTCAGAATCATCACATAGCATTTTCGTTTTCTATCTAATTGTCACCTGGATTTCTATATACCGCTTGACTACCCTCGGCAAGCCTCCTGGTCGTACTTATCGGCCCTTTAGTTTTCATATTCAGGGGTAAAGATACGCTTGGCCCATCGGAGGCCGGAGGCAGCTCGCTTGGCGTTTCCTCCAAAGCCTCCAAAGCCACCGCCGAATCGGCCGCCTTGATTTCCTCCGTTGTTGCCACCATTGTTTCCATTGTTCCCAGTGTTCCCAGTATTTCCAGTGTTTTGGTCATCAGTTTGATCATTATTTTGTCCACCGTTCTGGCCACCGGTCTGACCGTTGTTTTGCCCACCATTCTGGTTGTCGGTCTGGTCGTTGTTCTGACCACCGTTCTGATTATCATTCTGGCCACCGTTGTTCTGGTTTCCGTTATTTTGGCCGCCGTTGTTGTTGTTCCCACCGCCATTGTTGTTGTTCTGATCATCAGTGTTGTCATCCTGGCCGCCGTTGTTTTGGCCACCGCTGTTTTGGCCGTCGCCAACAGACACAGAAGTGGTAGCAGCGGGCTGGCGGCCAGTTACAACGGTTGGTGTCTGCTGAGCGAATTCCGAGGTGACGACGGTGGCGCCCAGGAGAGCATCGGCAGCAGCCTTGTTCTGCTCTGCCTCATCCGAACCCGCATTCTGGTTCGCGGCCACGGCGTCAGGGAAGTCAGCTTGGTTCTTCAGAACCTGATCCTCCACTCCCTTCAGCGTTTGCTCAGTTGTTATCGTCTCCGGCGTATTGGTCTTTTCGTCCGTGTCCACCTGCTGAACGGCAAAGCAGCCGCCGAAGGGGCCAGCGAGAGCGTTGTTGCGGCAGCGGACAGTGCAAATGTTGCCAGTTGATGCTACCAAATGTTAGATTAAGAACTTTCAACGTGTCTGTCTATCGTCTTACCTCCAAAGCAGTTCAGGTCATCCGGCATCTTGACAGTAATGTTGAATGCTTGCTCTTTGGCTTGCGAGAGGCCGTTGCTCCCGGGAACATTGTTGGTCACCGTCAAGTTCTGTGGCCCATGTCAGTATACCTCAACTGATACCGCAACGGGAAAACTCCGGTGACTTACCTGAGAGATTTGGTTTGCATTGCTGCTCTCGTCAAGATCGCAAACGTATGGGCCAGCACCATCGGCATTGACCTGGTGGATCGTGACGGTGATTTCGCCTCCAGCCTCAACCTGAGTGACGGCATTGGCAGACAGGGCATTCTCGGTATTCTCCCCAACGTCAATGTTACCCGACAGCTCAGTTCGGCCGCACTGGTTGACAACGTTGGCGACAATCTCGGCGTCACGAATGATGGTGGCGTCCTGCTGGCAGGGGTTGATGGTGGTGCAGTTACGGGCAATCTCGGGGTCCACTAGAGCACCAGTTAACATTTCTATAATACATAAATGAGTTTCCAGCGTTTACCTTGAAAGCCTACGCTGGCAGGTGATCCATCAAGACCCTGTGCATTAAGGATGACGGCATGGCCTCGAGCCAATGCTATGAGAGAGGAAGACACAAGGAAAGTGGAAAGAGAAGACATTTTCGATAAAGAACGAAAAAGAAATAAATAAAGAATAATGTGCCAGCACGAAAGTAGGGCAAAGAACTGAAGAGAAAGAACTAGATCACCAGGACCCCGAAGAAAAGAAGATTTGCAATGAGACTGAAGCTGACGATTCCGAAATGACCGAGAAGGAGCGAGTACTGTGAAGCTATATACAAAGCAGAGCCGCAGCAGGAATTTCCATCGGGTCTTCTCGCTGAGCGTCTGCTACCGCGACTGTCTCATGGTAGAGTGGGACATTGTGTGAAGGGGGAGGTCGACGCCGTTGACGATGGAACGGAGACGATAAGCGGACCCGTTTTCTCGGCCGTCAAGGGGATTCTAGCGTCTGAGAGCTGACACAAGTGTCAAGAGGACTAAAAGGACTGAACAAGAAGTTTTAGCGAAGTGGTCCGATCTGTGGATTCGCTTCGGTAGGCGCCGAACCCAGAGATACGGATGGCATCAATGCATCTGGGTGGCATTCATATATGTCCATTGCGATAAATCTAGATGGGATGCGGTAGGCTGGGTCCCAGATCTAGAATCTAGATTGTTGTGGAGAGTTCATCACCAGATGAAGAATTAACGAACCACCAGCGGGACCACAGACAATGGCCTTTGATGGTGGGCGTTGAACACGGACATAGGGGTTTCAGCGATGCTATTCCCGGCCACGCGCCAAAACAAAGCCACCAATGACGATCAGCCGAGGATCAACGCGAGGTTTGCTGCACGTCACGAAGCGCCAGTGTAGAAACGCGTCTCTCACACTGGTGACCCGTGCCTCGGTGTTTTTTCCCGTGTTTGTGTTCTTGGTGTGTTTTGGTTTCTCGTCAGGTGCGTTTCAATCGAATGGAGAACACTTCTCGAATGATCCACCGCGCGCGCACCAGCTGAGCGTTTTAGAGGCTGAAGAACGGCGCAGGTTGCCGAGATGGCCACATGGTCGTTTCAAGGGGCTCCCAGCGGCACTTCGCGACCGACTCAGGGTCTTAAAAGGCTGGGCGAGAACCGCAAAATTCTTGGCAAATTCCCACTTGTTGCCTGGTGATTGTGTTTTTCGCCTATCCTCGAAACGCCATTGACGCCTGGGTTTATTTCTCCGGTGATGATAAAGCATGACAAAAATGCGGTACCTGGGCGCGGCCACTGGGCACTGAGAAAGCCATGTTTTGTCTATTAATACGGCGTTTATGCGTGCACTGACATCTTTCCATGTGACATCGTAGGATGTGACTCAACGCCAGGCGCTGCCGCTGGTACCAAAACAGCCGTTAGCCCGAAGACCCTCGCGTAGATCCATGTGAATCCGTGATGCATGAGCAGATGAGCCGTGGCGCCTGTTGTGTGGCGTCCCCCCGGCCAGCCCTGTCAAAACATGAGGATTCAGCCCGCTATTAGAATCTGGTTGTAGTTTGCGAACTGAAGGTTCGTAACATGTGTGATAACTCCAAGACAATGCCGGTAGGCAAGTCACACATATAAGCAAGAGACGAGGGGTTTTCCCCTCTCATCATATTGCCGATACTTGAGAAGAGTGGTGAATGGTTACTCGCTCATACTCATGATACTTACCCTAGACCTACGCATGTAGATCAGAGTGTCGCGTTTTACCGATGCAGAGCAACCTATTTGGGAGTCAGGAGAATCCTGAGATATTGAATCGCCTAGAACTAGGGATTACAGGCCAGAGATAGGCATTTTATCACCGTCGTAGTTGTATTCCGCTCTTGTCCTGAAGCATCAGCGAATGCCACCGGAGCCTTGAACGTGGAGCGCCGAGAATAATTGACAAATCAGACGGCTTAGTTATCATAACATAGATATGACATGAAGCAAGAGATTGATTCCGAAAATAAAGCATTATCATTGAATTACTCCTCCCCAAATGCCTGAAAGCTGCCAACGGCTATGACAGGGGCCTCAGACCAATCCTGCCGAATACCCAGCTGTTAACGTAAAATCAATGACCTGTGCTAAAACCGAGAGTATCCGCTATACATCTAACAGTGGGGCCGACCTTCAAGTGAGATGTGCCCATGGGTACCACAACCGTGCCAGCATACCTACTCCGTCTGTCTAGGTAGTGCCGTTGTTAGTCTTAAGGATTACGAACCACATCACGGCGTCGCGTTCTACCTTGTTTGCTACCCATGCAGTCTCAACGGCGATCTACTATGTTAGTACAGTCGATTCCCCATTGGCTACCTCATGCAAGTTTGGTCGCTCTAAATCCCTAGCGTCCCTAGAGTCAGGACTCTCCTTGTGTTCTTCCTCCAGGGCCCATTCTAGTGTCCTCCAGGTATCGTTTGTCCAAGTCAGTCGCATGATAATACCGTTGTACCACAATTTGGACGAGTGAGTCGGAATCCAATGCTTCACACCCCCAACCTTGCGGAAAAGCGCAAGTCCTCCCTTGGCTCCGAGAGTAGTTTGGCTCCCGGCGCTGTGGCTTTCTTTAAGGCCGTGTAACATGGCCAGCTTTTCTGTCTTGGGCTCTGCATTGAGAAAGGCGTTGAGCGGCCCCTCATCGAGGCGAGTGCCGTGTGGAGAGCTGAAAATGACTTCATGGATCTCCTCACCATTCACCGTATGCGTCCAGGTGGTGGCGAGGCAAAAGTTGAGTATGTGATGGCCGGATAACCGAATCGGCGTAAGCCAGGTGGGAAGTGGGTCTCCGGGATGAAGCTCCGGAGTGCGCCACGACTTGGCTGAGGAATCCAGATCCTGAATCGTTCTGATGGTCTTGAAGTGATTCAAACCTCTGACAATATCGGCGGCCTTTGGCACTGCAATGATGGGGATGTCGCCAGAAAATGATCGGAGGGTCGGCTCATGTAGATGATCCAGAAAGTGAAATCCGAGGAGAATCGCGTCAACCATACCATTACGCCCCCCTTGAACAGATCCGTCTTGAAGTGGCGGAGGCTTGTGGGTGACAGCGGCATCCTCAATCTCACGTGCCACAGCCTCAATAGCATCCGCATCTGAGAGCTCAGGAGGGGAAGACAGGGTGATATGGACCATCCAGGAGCTGTACATGCTTGTCGGGCCCTTGAGCCACGGCTCAAAGACGACGTGATAGTAAGCTTTTCCGGTAGAGGTTTTCTCTTCAGCGGGCCTGGGAAACGACATCAACCAACTGTTGTCTCCGTTGAGTGATGTCAGTATTGGCCGGAGCGGCTTGCTAGGGGCTGACAAGTGCTCCTTGAGTAGTTGATGTCGCGACTGCGCCATTGTAGCGATATTTTGAGAATCGGAGAGAGCGGGTGAAGGAATAACGCCTCTCCAAATATTGTGTTCGGGCATTTGAATATTTATACAGACCCTATGTCCACTACCCCGCCTTTCAAGGTGTCACTAGTGATGGTAATAGGGCTGATGGCGTTCTGAGTCTATGATTCATGCCCAAGTCCCTTGCAACCGAGACTACTGGAGGAGGTACATCATTGCTACAATTAAGGGACTTAATCATCGTCATTTCGGGTACCATTTATCTGCCCTTACGAGTGGTTGACCAGTGTTAAACTCTTTCTGGTGGGTATTATGCGATGTTGCAGTAGATTGGCTCGAAAGTCACCGATGGGCGCATCCAAATGTCTTGGTTCCCTTGAAGCATCTCCTTTGTCACAACAAGGCAGCACTGGGTGTCGTAAAATTACCCAAGCCAATCATTGGCGGCCATTATAACCTCCCACTCTGCCATAAATTTCACTAAGCTGACATGATTGATGTATCTCTTGATTGATAACGTGTCCCTAAGCTGCTTCGAAAATTCATGCCAACTGGGGAAGCTCGGCGTTTTGGGTCTCGGACCTAACCTCGGTCTTTTACGCTCACAAACAATTTGAAATGTGACAAAAGGCTTGGATTGCTTGGTCTCGTATTGGCCAGTGCGGTTCTTTCTTCTAGATGATATTCGAAATTGGCCGGTGAAGAGAGCGGTCAGCATGTTGTACAACCTTATTACATCGATGGTGAGACAAGCCATAGCACTCCAGTCCCACCCTTCATTTGGGCATATCTTGTCTTGACGTCATCGGAGTCAGTTTCGTTCTGTTTCAAAACTGATGTCAGGGTCGGTCATTTCACTCTTGACTGAAAGTGAATTCTTGGCGGAGCATCGGCAACTCTCGGTGATTGACTTAGTTACCGGCAAGACCTTATCAGATTCTGTGTAACTGCCCCAATTAGATACAACATGAGGCATGGCTTCGTACTTTACATTGGTACAGCTGATAGAATAGAGAACCGTTAGTTATGGCCTGCTTATGCGGCCGTCACTCCAAGTTTAGGAAGGGTTGGCTCTTGATCCATATTACTAAGGTCCAGACCAATACATAGTCGGCCACTTCAATCATTCCTAGAACCTACAGGCTTAGCTACTAATCGTGAAAGAGTCTTAAAGAAACCAGATTTCTTCTACTAGCTGCTTGCAGCTTGATCATGTGTGCCAACCTCGCGTTCGATTCTGTTAATAGCAAGAGCCTTCGTTCTATTCAAACGAGACCTTCTCAACCCAGCAGGCATGTGCATTAGAGCAAAAATTCGCCCGTCAATTTGTATAGTGAACAGCCAAGCCTACAGTCCGGATGAAAATCTCCATGCCGGATAGATATGGTGTCGGGCGAGCATGCTCTCACAATGTTCTCGGCCAACTGTGCTGCGTGGCATTGGGTCGGTTGAAAATGACATTTTGTGTATTATAAAGCCCTAGTTTACTAATGTATTACCCTCTTATATCTAAGAGTGTAGGAGGAGATGAAAACCAATGCCCTCACCGTGGACTTTTGACGTTTCACGGACCGGGGTGGCGGACAGATGTTTTATGTAGGTAGAGGCTGTCATATTTTACTTGCTTCATGATGTGTAGCTCCTGTCGGACTGAGAGAGTAGAAGGAATAAGAAGAAAGGGGGGTGGGGGAAGCAGCAACTGGTAAGCTTGATGGCCTCTCTAGGAGAAGCCGTTGCGTCAAAGGACGTCGTGGGAAATGAAAAAAGAAAAAAAAAAATAGACTGGGA
>JAAGWO010000445.1:0-33321 GCA_013266205.1 Fusarium decemcellulare
ACTGTACACTATCTAAATAACAGTGAAAAGAATCTCTATTATTCTATAAGGCCCCTCGAGCTTATTAAAGGGAGATGCTCATCAACCCAAGGAAACGCAAAGTCATACTCAAGCCCTTCGCAACAGCGGTCCAACCACTCTACCCTATTCGAGCTCTGCGATTCTGTTTTGTCGCTGCCTCCAAAATCGAGGCCCTGCTCCCACAAACCGGACTCTTCTGACTCGAGCTGGCAGACACGCTGTTCCACATGGATCATCTGATCCAGCAGTCTCTTTAGGGTTTGATGAGCTTCTGCCATGGACGGTTCTAATTTAAGAGCTTCGATGAGGCTGACCAAGTCCCCAGAGATTGAACAGCGTTGGAGACATAGTTGCTGTTTCTCTTGAAGTATTTGGCAAACTGGAGATGTCGTTAGCACATTCTTAATTGAGCATGATACGACATACAGTTCTCTTGTAAACTTGGCCAGTAGCAAGTCTGACAAAGAGCGGTACACTCAGTACAATGTATTTCTCCGTTCCTCCTTGAACATTGACGGTGATTTCGAGTACAGAACAAACAAGACGACACAATTGACTGCTTAGGCTTGGACTTGCTCGTTAACGAGCCCTTTAGTTTCTGTACTCGGCCTCCGCACACTCTATTCCTCACGCGGCAGGACATGATTGCGTTTAGATAGTAGAGAATTCGAGTCTATTGCTTGGCAAATGAACATGACAAGAATCTCCTTGAGTGGAAGTTGTTGCATATGCATTCTAGAGATACTCTGGCTGTACGAATTTATGGCGCAGCAACTCCTGTCGGAATCAATCGTCACGTCAATAACCGAACACCAATTGCCGCACACTTGTAGCCGTAACTGTGAGCTACCACCGGCCCGGGCCACAGGCCTTGGAAGCTCGTGGCCTTTGACCAATTGACAGAAAAGCACGTGAGGATAATTTTGGGTCGTAGGTGGTCAAGACTTTAGCATGACGGCGTCTGTTCGGCTATTGAGTGTGAACCCTCGAAGCAAAAGCCGATGTTCTGGATCGCGGCATTTGCCAAACTGGTCATATGGCTGATTGGCGCAGCTGCGGCCTATGATCCAAGTTGACTTGAGTGGGGTCTGAAATGGCGCTTCTAACAATGAACCTATGAGGTTTCCGTCTTACGAGAGTCGGAATTGAAGTTTAAGACCGGCTTCCACCCAAGTTGAGCGGAGAGAGTTCTAGGAGATCACCATAATATTTGGAGACTTGCCATAGAAAATTTACGTTCTGAGTCCTTTGCTACTTCTCTTGCGATTACGTGAGTCTAAGTATTAATCTCAACTTGTGTTCATATAACCAAAGTAGTCAAAGGCATTAGTTAGAATAGCAAGATGCTTAGCTCTAGTTCGTTTCCCTCTCATATGTTAAGCAAAGCCCCTTTTACGCCATCGCCCAACTGGGCTCGCCATATCTTAAACTCGTTAAGCATAAATAATTGACCCTTGGCACCGAAGCAAAAGTTCGCGACTCCACCTTCAATAAGAATCTTCCCAATCAAGACGCCGCCTGATGACCAAATATTCACGCCGTCTCCGCATCCACTGAATACGTTGCCACTTGTGTCGCACTTGATGCCATCAGGTATACCGGTGTCGGCCATGGCGAAGAGTCGTCGATTGATAAGGAACGGTTGACCCGAGTAGGTTGCTACATCGAAAGCATATCTGACAATAGGTTAGTAGAGTAATAATCCGAGCACGAGCAGCGTGACTTGCATGTGCGACGCGCGAGTATCATCAGTCGTTCCATCTCCATGGATCCAGTCTGTATCTGTCACGTATACAATCTTCTCGTCAGGGCTAAAGCAAATCCCATTTGGTCTGCCAAAACCATCCGCCATGGCACGTATTGATCCCGTCTCCGGTTCGTACCGATATACCTGGCTTGGCAACTTGGGGTTGGGTCGTATGCCCTGCTCGAAACCGTAGATTGGATCTGTGAACCAGATAGAGCCATCAGAATGGACAACCACATCGTTGACCGAGTTGAACTCTCGTCCGTGAAACGAGCTGAGCATGTTCGAACAGCGGTGCGGGGGCGTTGATTCCATGAATACAAGACCGCCAGGTGCTTTCAGCGACCCCTGCGAGCAAAATAGGACTCCGCCTTTGTAGTTGACGCCGCCATTGGCCATCGGCACATCAGGTGCATTGATCTCTTCGCATCCAAGTGCTTGCCCCTCGCCAGAGAGGCGAACCTTGCTTATTTGTATTTTTCGCTGACCGGTCTCTGCATCATCGAATTGGTTGCTTGTAATGAACAGGGCGTTCTCTTCTGGGATGAAAACGCCGGCCTCGTGTGCGAAGGGATATTCGTGCTTCTCGTGGATGAGGTCTAGCTGTGGAGAGGCCCCAAAAATGGCTTTTGCAGCCTCGTTGTGCACCTTGAAAGACATGGTATGTGACGCGTTGTGTCTGGTGACTGAAGATTGGCCGATTGAAGATCATGGAGTTGATAGGGAATACTTGGGTGTAATGAGGTGGGAAAATAGCTATCATCGTCCCGTATTCCGATAGCCGAGTTCAGCAGGCTCAGTGGGGCTTGGTTACCCCTCACCGGCGAATGCCTCGTATTCTTCATTAGCCGAAGTAATACGAGGAGACCAGTGCGCTAGATGGCGGTTTCTTTACTCCACGTGCTCTTGACAAACCTTTCAAACCGACAGGTCTGTCACACATTGGTCAACACGTCGAGGCACGCCACAACAGACAGGGGGTTTTAAACAAAAACATTGAGTCTTAAAAGCCGAATAAAAGTAACGGCCAAATCGCCAAGAGGTAGCACGTCAATTGCTTCGACTAGGTAGGTACTTGATGATCGAATTGGGAAAATTGCCAAGCGATCTACGCAGGGTTCTTGTCGCCGCGCGTCTCAAGCATAACGACGGCAGCGTGGGCCTTTTCATCCACCTCAGTGACAATGTCCTCTCCCCCAAAAAGATGGTCCACATCCTCCAGCTCGAGGCCTTTAGTCTCAGGAAAGAACAAGAAGATAAGCGGGACCCAAAGTGTGTTCAACACCGCAAAAATGATATATGTCCTCCAGCCAATATTATCAATCGAGATGGGAGTGATTTGCACAATCATCTAAACTTGGTTAGAACGGAATACGCCGGGAACTGAAGGATAAACTTGCATAGTTGAAGATCCAGTTGGCAGCAGTGGAAATGGATGAGCCGCGCTGTCGAAGGCGGAGAGGTAGAATCTCGGAGCTGTCAACAGTCAGTCTTGATATTTCCAACCTTCAAGTAAAAAAGTCTTACGGATAAACCCAAACAGTAGCCTGGAAGCCTACAGTAAAGGCACCTTGGAACACGAACAGCATTGCTGCTGCTCCAATACCAGCAGCATGTGCCGACGCTGTATTGTTCTCTACCTGGAAGATCAAACCTGCCTGAACAGCCATAGCAGCGGCCATCACGCTGATCATGGACAGAAGCTGCAGAGCATTAGTGGGATGTTTCGCCTTTAGATAGGGATTGTATTCTTACAAGTGGCTTTCGCCCGATGCGGTCGATCAAGAACCAAGGAATAAAAGACGCCACAAAGAACCATGTTTGTAGGAAGCCAGACATGAGGGCCGACATTCGGGGATCGAAACCAATGCTCTTCTGGAATAGGGTGCTAGAGTAGTCTTGTATACATCAGTACCTGACTACAGTGGTCGGAGAACTGAACAACTTACAGATGATAGCGTTGATGCCTCCAAGCTGCTGGAAACTCTGAATACCACAAGCCAAAAGAAGTCTCTTGCGCGACTTGATGCTGTCTTCCTTGAGAAGGTCTTTCCAGGACCCAGAGCCAATGGACGTCTCATAAGCGACAGTTTGAGTAATAATGCTGTGAAGTCGCTGCACTTCAGGGTCATCCTCCGAAGTGCCTTTGATCTGAGCAAGAACCTTGACGCACTCCTCGGTCCTGTCATGGGCCGCCAACCAACGTGGGGTTTCTGGAATGACGGCCAAGAGGCAAATAATGACGAGGATAGGAACGCATTGGAGAATGACTGGCACTCGCCAAGCATAGCTCCCTTGGTGGGAAGACAAAGCATAGTCAATCCAGTAAACGAGAAAGATGCCAAAGTTTAGAGTCGAGAGCTGGGCGCAGACATCTGCAATATGTTAGCGTCCGCATCTAATTGCCAGAGGAATTGCCTCAACCTACAGATGCCTCGGCTTGACTTGGGGCTGAACTCTGCCTGCATGACAGGGATTGTCGAGTTGACGGTACCCAATCCAAGGCCAGATACTATGCGACCGACAATCATCATTGCTCGGGTGTAAGAAGCTGCTTGGAGAACGGCACCGATGATCATGACGACACAGCCGATGAGAACAGAGCGGCGACGACCGAGCTTTTCTCCCCAAATCGCTGCAAAGACAGCACCAAAAAAGCATCCAACTATTAGAGTCGAGATGTGAGCAGTTTAACGGGATCGATATCGACGGGGTGGCTCACTCTCAAAGATGGCAACAATGACACCAATCATATCCGAATTGGGACTGTCGAAAGTGTCTTGAAACGCTGAAGTATTGACCAGTCCTCCCATGAGGCCATTGTCATAGCCGATGAGCATAAAGCCCAGCGATGTAAGGACACTGACGGTCAAGATGAGGCTTTGGCCCTGCAATTCCATGGCGGGCAGTCGACGTTTGCAAGGGCGAAAGTGATACAAAGTAGGATTCGACCTTGTCTTTTGGAGAACAGGTTATCCTAGGAACTAAGTGAGAGACGCAATCTAGAGTAATAAATACCACAGCCCACATCCCGAGCTTGGGCCAATTCGTGGGGTCCCCATGTTTGCGAGTTGAACTTGCGGGGATGGTAATTTTCTTGATGGTCTGGAGACTGGTGGATCATGGCCTGACTCAATTGCCGTCGGCGTTTGGGCGGCAATTGAACCCCCATGACGGTGAATGTCAACGAGTAGCGGCACAAAGGACGGGCCGAGTTGGTCCGATTCCTATAGATATGAAGCTTGGACTCTGGTAATCGTGAAGCGATTGTGTTTAAAAAACAAACAAAAGAACATGCAACTCCATTTGCAGTCGATCGACAACAATCTCAAAGGCCGGCTGGCCTTGGTGACAGGAGCAAGGTGAATGAGCCGCGTTTCTTGTGCATGCAAGGGTTTAAGCTGATATGACAATGCGCTAGTGGTGGGATCGGTTCCGCAGTAGCTAGAGCCTTGGCCGCGGAAGGGTGTGATGTCGCACTCCATTTCTCGTCGAACAAGGTCCAGCCAACCTGCTTCCAAGAGATCCCATTGAACTAACCAGTCACGCAGGACAAAGCAGACAAGCTCGCGCAGGAACTTGGGAAAGCACACTCTTCCCAATTATTCGTCACCGTGCAAGCAGACCTTTCTCAAAGAGATTCGACACGTGCTCTGGTCCCAACTTTGCTAGGTCAAGATTCCATCTCCTCCAAGCACCGCGCCGTATCGATCCTAGTAGCGAATGCCGGGCTCGGACGGCGTATCCGTGATGTCTCGAATATTGAAGAAGAAGACTGGGATGAGATGATGGAGATTAATAGCCGCAGCCAGTTTGTGGTAACAAAGGCGTGTCTTGCTGGCATGCGATTACAGAACTGGGGACGTGTCATCTTGATTGGAAGCATTGCCGCTCGAGGAAGTGGATTGAACGGCTGTCACTACGCAGCTTCCAAAGGAGCTCTTTCGTAAGTAGTTCAGCAGGCACAAATGCGACCTATGCTCACATAGGCATTGAGCAGTTCCATGGGACAGAACCTCGCCACTTTGCTGGCACCTGAGGGGATTACGGTCAATATAGTGAGTCAAGTAACCCTGACGAATTTGGTGGCATACGTCATTTAACTGAGTTAAGGTGTCTCCAGCTATGATCGGTTCAACAGGAATGATCCCGGAGCCCAAGGCAGAGTACGAGTCCTTAATCATCATGGCCTGATTCTTCAACTAACACTCCCCTACAGAAGTTGGGCCAAAAAATGCGACATGGAAGAGCTCAGAGTCACTGATCCCGGACTTGCCATTGCTGCGTCGATTCCTGTCCATCGCTTAGGCTCCCCTGACGAGGTTTGCGCTGTGATAACCATGTAAGTCCATGCGTGAAAGACGTGCATTCAGCCTACTCATCTAATCACCAGGTTGGCTCGAAACGGATACATGACTGGGCAGGACATCTTGCTAAGTGGTGGACTGAAGTAGGTGCCGACTTGCCTGTGCTGGCGGGGCTTGTATTTCTCACAGAAACAAATGATTCTCCGTGTAAAAGTTCTTTCTTCCCCGTAGTTCAAATAGAAGCAGTATAACGCTGCACATACACATAAATAAGGATCCTACGAACTATGGATGATGATGAAAGGTTCCAAATTAGAAGTGAAAGACCTACAGAGTGTAAATCTCAATCTGACAGATTCAGCTTCGAGGAGTCGTCGTACCACATTTGACACTTTTATTTACAGGGGCTAGATCGAACTGATACTGGTGAGCCACTTAAACTCCGGTGGCGCCATGTTCTAGAACTCGGGAGGGTCTCTGCCTGTCACAAGACAGCTAAGAATCCGCACCATTTGCCGAGCTCCCGAATATCCTGGGTGTTCGGCAACTCCGAAACTTACGCATTGCCAATTTGGGAATATCGACTGCGGTAGTCCCCAGCTTCAGGGCGCAAATTCAATGAACAGGGCCAAAGTGATCTCCACCTTTTGCAAGCTTGATCCAGACGCCGTTGTCTTTTACTCAAATGCCGCTACTCCCCGCACATCGGTGCTGGGCAGCCTCGGTCGGTAATTGAGCATCATGACACTACCAGCGACCGAATCCGAGAAGCGAGTTTCGAGGGCATGCGTGAGTTGCAGATCTCGCAAGACGAGGTGCAACCTGTAAGTAATCTCGATCGATTTTAGCTGTCAAGGTCGAATTAACATAATGTCTTGGATAGTGACGCCAATGGCGTGCCTGGAGATCCCCCATGCCGCCGATGCATCGAAAAGGGCCAAGAATGCGTCCTAGCCACATCGCGACGAGGCGGTCGTCGCATCAAAGGCCAGAGGCTCTCCAAGCCAGCCAACGACTCTCATCGACCATCACTAAGCCGAAACATCAACCAAATGAATCCCTCTCGAACGTTCGAGGCGGATAATCCCAACACCACGGATGAGCAGAGCGAATGGCTATCAACACAGATCGAGTCTGAGCTGGATCAGCCCTCCGAGGAGGAAGAGGCAGGGAGTAACTCCGTGAGACTGCAAGGCCACTTCACAACCTCGGACCTTTTGAATCCGTCCGACGCATTGGACCTGCTTGCTCATGTTGCCGATATGGAACCTGAAGGGCATATTCGAGCGGCAGAGACAGAAGTCAATTCCCTAGACCCGGGGAGAGCCACCAGTACATCTTGTCGCTACCCGCCCATATCATCTGGAGCACTGACAATCTCCGACGCCGTCTTCCTCATCAAACAGTGAGTTTAACCGTTTCTTTTTACCTTTCCATCTCGCATTCATCAACCCTACTACGCATCTTTAACACAAGACTGACAATCAATGCTAAAGTTATCGTGACAACTTTCACGTCTTTTTTCCCATTGCCCACAGCGCCATCTTCGACTGCAGCCGCGTCTCGGAATCGATGGAGACAGAACCATACTTGATTACAGCCATACTTACTGTCGCCACCAAGGATGATCCCACTTGGTCGAGAGCCCATGATGCGTGCGCTCGACACATGGAGAACCAGATTTCCAAACTGATATATACAGGTTCAACCACGGTCGGGGCAGTGGAGGCGCTTTTGATCCTTGCTGAATGGGCTCCTCGACCAGCAGAAGAAAACCTCATGATTGGCTGCGGAAAAGAAGACCAAGGATCATGGATGCTTGTGGGCGTTGCTATTCGCCTCGCGTACCTCCAAAACCTGGAACAAACGGGGCTTACACAACGGGTCGAGGGTGCGGCAGAGCACCTAAGCAGAAAGAGAATAGCTTGGGCGGGTAAAGAATAGCCCGTCAGATCAACATTATTTCGGCGATTGACGTGACAATAGCTTGCTACATGAGCGACCGTCAAGTATCAATACGACTCGGAAAAGGGTTTTGGTCTCGCGGGCCAGGCCCATCCGTAAACTTGCGAGCCGCCGACTTCCCTTACCTCCAGGCCCAGAGCGTGGGCAACGATAACTTAGCTCTGCTCTTCCAAGCCCATCTTGAGATCACTCAATTATTCAGCAACGCCCATGATATCTTGTACTCGTCAACTAGCCATAGGGAGCAACTGTACATAGGAGGAGAGTATGTACGGTACATCGTAAGAGTTGCCTTGACACATATTTTTGGATTTGCATCTGATCTAAACAGGACGATTTCTCTTCTGTCCTCCGCCGGTGGAAATTATCATGGGGTGGTCTAAGCTGTCAGTTCCAGTCCAAAACTCATTGCAGAGACGCACACTAACCTTGGCAAAGTCATTTCCCATGTCAAAGCATCCCTCATGCTATCTTATGACTTCCTTCGTCTCTACATCAACGCATTCGCTTTCCAAGCCAACCTGAACCGCTTGGTCAGCAGATCGAAAAAGAGGCCAGCTGGCCCCTTGTTTTCAGAACTCGCCGCCGCTCCAGATGCGAGATTCATTTACGAGTCGATAGACGCAGCCAATTCGATTCTTTGCACACTGAATAGCTTCATTGACCCGACCGAAGCATTTAGATATATGCCGCTCAAGTTCTATTTGTATGTGATCTATGCTGCTGTATTTCTATTCAAGGTACGTAACTTTACCAATTCGCTGGTCTTGAGAAGGCATTCACAGCAACTTGTAGGCGATTTTTGCGGGAGCTATTAAGCCCTCAGAAGCGCGCGGCGTGCGTCGTGCGATTTACGAGTCTATATGTCGCTTGCAAAGAACCTCGAGCAATCAACAAGGCCTCGGTCAACGTTACGCTCGATCCTTAAGACTTCTCTGGTTGAAAGTGCTAGGAAAGCCGAGGTCACGAAACCATGAATCCGATAGGCCTGCCGATCCCCTGGCAATGACCAGCCAAGCAATGATTGAATCCGAAGCTGAGCCCAGCGATTTGCAACCATTCCCAGATCCGTTCAACAGCTTTTCGTGGAAAGATCTCCACTCCTTGGGAGAGTTTATATCAAATGATGGGACGGCCCTGTTTAATGATAATTTTATTACCACTCCTGAGCTCGACTCCATTCAAGGGATTGAAGGAGCCGATCATTTAAATAGCAACCTCTACTATACATACCCTTTGGGTCGGGACGACATCATATTCTAATCATTCTACCAGAAGAATCAAAGGAAAGACTTTTAATAAACAAAGAAACACGCTGATCGAGAGGGACGAAGAGAATCTAGCACCACGAGCCAGCACTGCTCACAGCTTACATGCAATTAAACACACGCGGAACAAGTCACTCGCATACCAAACTCCAGATTTGAAACGAAACTCGATGTATTTGATATGTGATATTGAACCCTAACCTACCCTCAGGCCCCTTCTCAGCTACTCCTAATCGATCACCCAACCATAGTAACACGGTTTCATGGTCACCCAAATGTCTTGTGGTGGACGCCTTGAAGTTTATCCCCGGCTCTCGACATCATGCTTCTTCCCAGTAATTCCCGAAATGTCATTCTCGTCAAAGGGATCGATAACAGTGCTGGCAAACTTTCGTGCGGGAACCTTCTTGGCAAAGAGAATATCAAGCTCGTGGTACGACCTGTTCCAGGTCTCAGGCAGGCGGAAGTAACTCCAGACAAAAACGCCAAAGCAAGTGCCTCCCCAAACGAACCCGGTATAGCCCTTGAGGTTCCAGGCCTGGGGGTTCATGAAGTACTGCTGAAGAGTGCCGCCGATGGTGCCCATGATATTAGATGAGTCACGGGCCAGGCAAATCGTCTTTTGTCGGAGTCGGGTAGAACCTACTTCGGCAGGAAGTGCCCAGCCAAGCTGACCGGCAGAGAGCTGAAAGATAAAGGTCCAGAGCATGGTGAGGAGGGCCTGAGCCATCGCAACAGAACGTGTCGAGGTCCAGACATTGAGGACTCCGATGAGCATAAGCACCGAGCACATGCCGGCCATACCCCAAACATAGATAGTTCGACGCCCAAAGTAAGGCATAAGAGCAAACCAGTTAACGAGGCAGCCAACAAAGGCAAGACCGGTTCCACCGAGAGCCAGTGAGTACGTAGTGCTGGTCCCGAGACCCATCTGGGAGAAGAAGTAGGAGCTGTTGTAGGCGAAGCAGATACCGCAGAGGATCTGTCCGGCAAAGACCATGCATGCAATCTCTGTGCGGCGGAGCTCAGTTCCCTTGAAGCAATCCCAATAGCTTGTGCCAACAGAGAGTTGTCGCTCCAAGTTATCGGTATAAATAATCATCGACAGCGTCTTGCGTGGATCGACGTTGGTCGCCTTGGAGGACTGAAGCCTTCTGAGCGATGCCTCGGCCTCCTTAAGCTTTCCCATTCGAACCAGGTACCACGGAGACTCGGGTGACATATAGATAAGGGGGATCAGGAAAACAGGCCAGATCCACTGCAGCGCGAATGGGATCTTGTAACCCCACGTATCCTCGCGTGTAGACAAGCCTTTGAGAACTCCGGCAGAGATCAGCTGGCCAATGATGAAGCACATGTTCGTGTAACTCGTAAGATATGTTCGAAGTGCAGTTGGAAGCACCTCAGAAGCATAGGCCGGTGACGTGGTGGCGAGGATGCCCCAGGGCAGGCCGCACAGAATCTCCCCGACAACCAGGGTTGCCAGGTTTGGGGCGAAGAAAACGATAAATATGAAAGCTGAGAGACTGATCAGAGCACCGAGCTGAACTCGGCGAGATCCATACTTGGTCACGAGATAGCCGCTCAGCAGACAGCCGAGGATAGAGCCTACGCTGCCACCCTGGGAGAGGCCGGCCTGCCAGGCTGGAGTCAACTGATATCCGGTCGGTGTCTCTGGTGTTTCTCCAACATATCGGCCGTATTTGATCAGGAAGGAGGCTAGAACCAACAATTAGTACTTGTCTTCTTCAAGTCAGCTCTGTGGGGCGACCTTACGATAGGCGAAAAAGTTGGACAACAAGTTGGTATCGTAGCCTTCCATGATGACGCATGTAGCCGATACAAGAGCCCATGCGATGGCCTGAGGATATGCCCTGATAGCATCCCGAACCGTGAGTTCGTGGTCGTCGGCGGTGCCCTCAAGCGCAGCTTGATTCAGAGCGCTGTCATCGAGTGCGGCGTCTTTGGCGGCATGGGTCAGCGTCGACTCCTCGACTTGCTGTACAACAAAGTCGGCTTTCTCCATTTTGTGGTGTTCTTGAGTTGGTAGGAACTTGGTGCCAGGAGATTGTCTGTGAGATAATCCTGTTTTTTTTCTTACTGGACGCCGCTGATCGTAGTCATATATAGTCGTCTTGCATCACCAACTATCAGGTGGTATGGTGTTGGTGGTCAAACAACAGCATTCCCGCCCACCAATCAAAAACCTCGCTCTGTAGAGCTTTGAACGAAAGGGGATATATTCGGACAAAGACATTTTTCAGCCCCGGCGCCCATGATGCGACAAAACTGGTCTAGACTCCTCTATTGTCGGACCGACACTACCACTCACCCACCTCGTTCGGTTAGTTCAGCCATAGCATGGCCGGGGTCTGGTGTTATTCGCTGCCATCCCCAGACTTTGCGAACTTTCCCAGTTGCCACCCACATCCCACATCACGCTAACCCCGGAAACTCCAGGTTTTGCGGGGAGTAAGCACTGTGGTTCCGGGCAATTGGTTACGAGACAGCTTCTGTCCCTGTTTTTGATGTATCATCTCACCAGGTTTAGTCACAGGTCTACAACAACCGTGGCGGCTCGTTGGGTGTCCCCAAAAGCCACCTGTCCGCAAAAGAACGCAACGGAGATATACTCGGCGGATGTGATTCTTTGCTGCCATTTCTTCAAGCTACAGTGGCAGAGCGGACAAACCTTGCCGTTGCTAGATCCGGTAGGTCAATTTGCCAGACGGTCGAAGCAATCTCAGTGACTGTTGTAGTCTGAGTGTCGTTTTGCCTGCTACTTCCCCATAATTTCGCCCATATTGGTAGCATTGTTAGCTCCGAGGATGTTATTCTCGTGCAATAACGAAAACTACATGCCGCAGGCACTAATCCGAGCCAGGAAAGGTGGCAAGCTCCGTCTATTTCACCCCTGGACGAAACCCTGACGCAATATTGATGCGGCACCTTTTGCGCACCTTGTTATTGTAAATAGCAATACCTAAAATGATGAATCAGCTCCCGGGTCTTCAGCTTCTCCAACTCTTCGTGAGAGAAACTTTGTTCTCTGCTTTCAAACTTACACTGCAAGTCACGATCTATCACCTCGATCACCATGGTGTAGTTGATCCGGTAATGTCGTGTTCCAACCTTTCGCCCGTATTCGTTGACTACAGGCTCGATCGGACGTATAAGGCGTTGTTGACGAAGGAACGAGAAATCCACCACGATCTCGCCTACCTTTTCCGCTCCTATTTGTATCAAGATATTAATGCTTGCACAGGAATTAAAACAGTCCAACAAATATCTTGATTGTTTTCATGGCTCAGCCTGTAATGTGAGCGAGTAGATCGGTCAGACACATATAAAATCTCTTTGCAGAGCAGCGGACGGGGTGGCCAGACGTCGAAAGTGTGGCTACAGACGAAAGCCGGACATTGCCACTTGGAGGGGACGATGTTTCCCTGGAAGACATTCGTCAGCAGGCACACCGTTCGTGAATGTCATCAGAAGAGGGCCTTACCAGTTTCAGCACCCAGTCTATAGTATTCATGATGTAAGGTTGTCCGTCATGAGCATCGTAGGACGGCTTTAGATTCTCGTGCTCGGGGTATTCCCCGAAAGGTTCGGTGCGTAGGATGCCATAGCTCGATCGGGCTTCTCTGCTTGGGCCTTGTTCCTTGTTGAGTGCGCGCAGGACGGCTCCCGAGGCTACGGCGTTTACAATGCTGGGCACATGCGCTTAGTGACACGAGTCTGGCTTGGTAGGGATGGTTCTAACGAACTTGTATTCTGGGACTACTAGGGTGACCCGGGAGTTGTGCTGGTGGTTGAACTCAAGCAGACGGTGTTTAAGATACTTCTGGAGAGAGGGAGATGCTGCGAATCCGCCAATAAGGATCACTTTCTGTCGCAAGGTCAGCGGAGAAAAAAGTGAGAAGGTTACAAAAAGTACCGTGACTCTCGAGTCCTTCTGCATCGCAGCCATGATTTGGGCTTCCATTAATGAACCGATGCCTTTGAGACAGGCGATAAATATTCTCTTACTTTTGTCACTGCACCCCGCCATATTAGTATCTTGAAAAGCCTGCACCATTTTTGATAGTATGTAGAGCTTGAACTTACGCTGAAATCTTAACACACCCGCTCTTGAAGCCTTTGTCGGGGTTGTCGCGGAGCCCAGGCACGGGGAACAACTTAGGCGCTGTGGCCTTGTAGCAATCGAAAGATCGCTTGACTCTGTACTCGAATAGGTCGATCATGATCTTCTCAATGATGCCATTGACGGTCTCGCTACCTTGCTCAAGGTATGTTTCACTCTCAAGCAGCTTCCTTAGAAGGCTGTGGAAACCTTCGTTGAGGTAGCTCGACCCATAGAGGCCTCCTATCTTGACATGAGATTTTCGTCCAACGCAAACATTACAATGGCCTCATCACTAGTATGTGGTAACTTACCCCCAGGTTGAACTACCTCCCGGCTGAGCCTCAGGGGAGCTCGGTTGCTGATCTCGTACGTGTTCGCATCGACGGTGCCACCGCCTTGAAAGTTGTCAACGTCTCGGCGACATAAATGCCTGGCCTCAACATTTCATACCTGCATCCAATAGGACAAAAACATCGCCACACTGTATCACTAGGTTAGTCGACTTGCAAAATCGTGGGAAAGACTCAAAAGTCCAGAATTCTAACCTGAAATCCACTCTTCTCTGCAAGCACGTATGCAGCGGCAGCCTCGGGCTCAGAAACGATGAAGAGGTTTTCGATGCTATTGTTGTGTAAATTCACACCCTCAAAATTAGATCGCTCCATAGCAACTGCCATGCATGCTTGCATATCTCGGCAGGATTTCTGTGTCCAGATTGCAGGGACGCAGAGGACAATCTCTCTTCGATAGCTGCTGTCAAAACCCTCATCCCGTAGTTGAGACTGGGTGTGCTTCAATAGATGGGTCAAGAAGTCAGCGATAACGTGTAGGGGGCCTTTGATGATCTTTCTCGCTCGGAGACTGTCCAGAGTGATGCTCTGGCTTCGCCGAAGGGGCTCTGTGGCTGGGCTATTGTCCAGCATGAGCTTGAATCGAGAAAGCGGCTGGTTGGAGCTGTCCGAGTGCGTCATGGGCAAGGATCGACGCTCGTGGACCTGGTAGCCCCATCGAAATTGGTCATCAGGGCTGGCCAGCATATCCAAGTCCCCGTCAGTATCGGACAAGGCTATCGAATCTACATCGATGCCGAAATCTGAGCCCAGAGACCGCCCGTAGCCTGCATCTTCAACCCCATTGCCAGAAATCTGATCCTCAGCATGTGTGTCCTCCTCCTCGCGGAAATGCCGGTTCAGAGGGTACATGACTTCAGTAGGCACCTCGACCATCATTGGATCGTTGGGGCTGAAGTTCCAACTCTCGGGATAGTTTCGAATGGAGCGGATTGAGCGCGGGTCAACCAGTTCAGGTGGACATCCTTCGGGTATGGGGACATAAGAAACAGCCGAGTACGTAGTGCCAAAGTCGACGGCTATGATGAGTCGTTTTGGTGGCGGTCCTTCGTCTAGCTCATGCAAGACACCAGGGTCGATCTGATCCGGCACCACGTCGTAGTTGGTTTGCGGCTCGGGGTATTGGACCGCATGATCCCGGCCCAGAGTGGCCGTGGATGCCCGTGAGAAGGACATCGTGACGGGTCGAAGGGGCAGGCGGATGGGCGGCTTCGGGTTGGCTGCTCGAGGGCGGGCTAACTGGTTTTATAGTTGCGGCATTGTTTCCTCTTTTCTCAATGGGCCTGCCGCAGAGCCTCCAGGCAACCAGGCGAACCATTTTAGGGGCGTGTCGAGGCAGAAAAGGCATCGAATCACATAGCGTGACTGCCAATGATACTCGGTGTTGGTTCTTGTTCGTGGCAGAACCAGGGCAATGATTGGCTATGATCTGACGCCACTAGGACCACCAACAACCAACACACGGAACCCCGGTCATTTTATCTTGGCGACCGGTATATGAGACCCAGCCCTTTCTTGCCGGTTCTCTTTTCGTCTGCGAAAATTACCGCTCATCACCTTTCCCGCAAAACTATGGCAGGTAAGGGATCCAAGAAAGCCCGGCGGCCTCGCAAAAGAAAGCCTAACCTCCAGGTCTGGGCCAATAATGATCGCCTCGAGCTTCTGGCATATCTCAACTGGTGCGTGCAGTACGAAATCGACTTTGAGGCTACAGTGATGGGCCATTTGAAGAGCGTTACAGGGAAGGAATTTTCTTCCCGACAGATTCGGGACAAGCTCCGGAGAGAATGGAACAACTTTGGGACATGCGACGATTTCGAGGACTTGTATTCACAAGGCACAGCAGCCCTTAATCCGGGGGAAGCGGAGGACCAAGTTATTCAGCAGATATTTTCTCGCCTCGGCACTCCTCCCCGGTCCCGATACCTGTTGCGACGCGCTTCATCTGTGCCCAAATCAAGATCGCGCACCTTGTCGGCAGTACGAGGGACACCGAAGGCTTCAACTTTGAAAACAGCAGGCCCATCTTGGCCCTCTGATTTTGATGACGAGCTTGGAGATACTTATGAAAGAGTATGTAATCTTCCTCAAAGCTGCCACGCTGGGTTGCTTGTATTGAGAAATTTCGTTGGATAGAAAACTCGTAGTGCTGTGGTCAACAATCTCAACGAATACGAGCTTAGGAGCGGATCACCCGTCGACAAGAAAGGAGAATCCGACCGGAATTCAGAGTCAATTCCTGACAGCGAGGGCTCCGATTTGGTGGAACTGACATATACACCGGATCCCTCGCCGCAGCGGCTTGATAGGGAGTTGGACTACACTACAGAAGCACACATGCGCGACGAGTTGGAGGCCTTACGAACCGAGCTTCTGAAAGAAAAGGCATGTGTGTTCACACTGAGAGGCCGCCTATCAGAGAGGAAGAGGGAGATTGATGAGTTGCAAAACAACAATCAGGTTGGAAACACGGATCAATACAACTTCCGACAGCAGATTTCTTATCTCTTGGGACAACTCGAAGCCAAGGACCGCCTATGGCAGGACACGGTAGTATTCAGAGCAGACCCTCTAAGCTTCTCGAAAGAGGCTGTTAAACTAGAGTATGATTTGCTCTACCATGGGATCAACGAAGCAAGCTCATTTATCTGCGAGATGAGTCCCCATGAGGAGGACTCTCCACAGCAGAGCCGCCAGTATCAGCAATCAGCACAAACTTGGGCAGTTAAAGCCTCAGGCTGGAGGTTAGAGCGTCTTCTCTCCTACAGCCGCAAGGAACGGATCCTCAAGGAGAAGCTTTTCGCATCATTGGCCACAGCAGGGGTTTTCGAGCTCATATTTGAACCAGTCTTTCCCGACATCTTGGCTCTAGAGTCGCCTCTCCTGCATCAGTACAGAAAGCATATTCAAACCAAAGGTGAGAGCTACTTGTTGGTGTCCTTGAAGCTGGAGACTGATATCATAATTTCAGACGGGCGGCAAGCCCTGCATGAGCTTGATCTCATAGCACTTAAATCACTCATTTCAGAAGAGCACTTCATCAGAGAGGATCTCCCAGAGAGAGCCAAGTCTCTCGCCGAGTTCGTGCTGAGGGTTCTGCAATTTTTCTTGCCTCTGGAGAGTCAGGATGTTGATCGCCACCATCAACAAGAAATCTCGGGGGCCGGCAGTCTCGAAACCGTCCTGACTCAGGCCTTGGGTCTAAAACTTCACATTTCCCTTTCTAAAGGGCGTTTCCAGTTCCACTTCTTCAAACCCGGTGATACTTTTGATGCCAAAAGCATGAACCGGGATACCTCGTGTGCCGCAGGGTCCAGCAGCGGTCGGAAATCCAGACAAGATCGTATTAAGCTGTGTCTTCTTCCAGCTCTGTATTTCTTGCCAGAAGAAGAGGAAGAGCTTAGAGAGATGCCCAAGTATCTTGATACGCACTCGGATAACGTCCGGGTTAATTGTCTAACTGAGGCGAGGCAACAAGATCTCGAGTTATTTGATCTTGTAGCAAAGGGTGTCGTATTGACATAAGCGGTCCGGGGACAGCTATGAGAGACCAAGAAGCATATCAGGTGTATCCGTTTTGATCCGCTTAAGAACCAATCTCCCAGGCTTCTAATAATCCCTGTCTTATGCTATCGGGGTAGGGCGCCGAACCTTCGTGTAGCCCTTACTCCAAACTCAAAACATGTACCCAGACGTTTCTGTCTATCATTTATGGAGACGACCGGCATAAATAAAGATGCTTCAAACCCTGTAGCCATAGATTATGGCTACTTTGGGAGCTGGACCCAGGCAAGTTATCCTGGGATGCAGGTCGACGGTCGACGATCGAAGCCGAGGACTGGGGGCAGCAAAGTGGGGCGGAGTCTTGATTGGAGAAATCTTGTCGTATTTTTTAGGCAGCTTCAGCTACTTCGCCGTTCTTGGACTAATTTTCAGCTGAGGCCCGAACCTCAGGGTGAATTTGGGATGCCTCAGGCAAAGAGAGAAATGCACTCGTGATTTTATATACCTAGGGCGTCTCCTCCTGGCGACAACCTGTTCAATTCAGTTTGTTTACTATCACGACAGCCTTTGCGTTGTTTCTCGTTATACAACTACCGTGTTGGTTCAACCTCCCACCATGGCGAATAATCAAGGACGCTTATGCGCCATATGCGGTGCACCAGAACCTCACGTCGAAATCACGACTGTTCATCAAGCAGCCCTTCATGGAAACAGCCAGCGCCTACAGGAACTCATTCATGACGGGGCCGACATCTCTACACCCGAGACAGGTCGAGAATTCACGCCACTGCACTTTGCTGTTCAATCGGGCAACGAGGCAGTTGTCAAAATTCTGATTGAAGCCAGTGCCAATGCGTCTTCACCAACTTGTGATGGGGTCACTCCCTTGCACAATGCGGCTGCCCAAGGCGCAGTCGCAGTGACTCAACTGCTCCTTGAGGCCGGAGCCGACGTCGATGCTCGCAACGTTGACGAAGAGACGCCATTGCATGTAGTGTCTTTGTTCGGGGGCAGTCAAGTCGCAAAGCTTCTTATCGATGCCGGGGCAGATGTTTCGGCCAAAGATGGCTATGGAAATTCCCCGCTGCATATCGCTGCTGCTCATGAGCTCATGGGCATTGTCCAGTTGCTTCTCGATGCTGGTGCCGACCTCAATGCGGTCAATAACAACGGAGATTCTGTGTTACACCATGCAATGTTCGACGGCCCAGCTTCGATCAGATTGCTGCTTGAAAAGGGTGCCGACGCGTCCATCACAGGCGAAGGTGGAGATTCACTCCTGCACCGTGCGGCTGAGAGTTCCGAGGACTTTGTTCAAGTCTTGCTTGATGCAGGTGCTGATATCGAGGCGGTCGCCGACGACGGAGCAACGCCAATCCACCGTGCAGCCGCATATGGAAGTAGAGAGATCATCAACCTTCTTCTCGATCGTGGCGCCAATGCCAAGGCAACGACTAAAAATGGAGAGACGGCATTGCACCTCGTGGCAGGAATCCCGGATGCTCCGTACTTGGGAGAAAAGCCCGGGTCAGATGAGAAGGCCAGGTTGCTTATTGATGCTGGTGTGGATATAAACGCGAGGACTACGTCGGGGGAAACGGCACTAGCCCGGGCAAAAGAGTGCAGACGCCGTGCTGTTGAGCAATTTCTTTCAACTTTATGAATAGGGAGTGAAAAAATAGCATTGAAACTGCCAGGTATGTATGTTCTTAGAATCAATGATAGTGTCGCGGAAGTAGTCCTCAGCCCTCCTATTAGCTGAGAGTTATGGAAGTTGACATGCAAAGATTAGATGGGGGTAAACTCCGTCCCAGTTACCAATAATTACTACAATTGCCGACTTATTCCCTTGCGCTCGATGCCACGGGATTTTATTGTCTCGAGCCATGCCGAGCGATGTCCCATATCTGATCGGCGTCGGGGGCCTTTTGACCATAAGATCCCAAAAGTAGACACTCAGCAGCTCAGCTTGAGCTCAGCCTGAGCCTAGCACCAGGTCAGCTTATAGCGGCAGAAGCTCAGCCCCAGAAACAAATGGATTTTTTGTATTTCAGAATTTTGTCTCCGAGGTGGGATTGTGTAGGTAAACACAATAAGGGTGATCCGGCGGGCTTTCACTTGTGTGAATTGTATAGATAGGTACCTAGGTATATACGGTTGCATTAACGTTAGGCATCAATTCAAGAAACACAGCGCCATTCGGTAGCCGGATGCATAGAACCCCACAACCACCATGTGATGGTGTTGAAGATCGGAGACATTTTTAGGGAAGAGGAGTGGCTTGGGGCATCTAAGCCGCTGACATGCGTTAGCTCGAAGCACAGCCCCAAAAATCCGTCCGACGCCTTAAAAACATCTTGTATGCCTGGCTGGAACGAGACCTCGACCTCAGCATGGAACGTAACCACAGTCGTAATGATGTGCAAGTCAGGACACTCGATAGACGAAGATCTCGACAAGTCGTTGAATCGACAGCTCGATTTCAAACACCCTCCGATCGATGCACGAACGCAGATCCGACTCCTGCGACTACAAGATCACCCAACCTACGGGGTCCATTGTAACTTTTCTGTTATCTCTTTCGAGGAAATCCCCTTTACTCGTTACAAGGCGCTGTCTTATACCTGGGGAAAGGCTTATAGTGCGGAGGACGTCCAGGAGATCCAAGTTGCGAACCAGCCCTTCTTTGTTCGTCAGAATTTGTTCCGGTTCATGCAGACTGCGATACAGAAAGGGGAGCATGACTTGTTTTTTATCGATGCCATCTGCATCAACCAGTTGGATCATCGCGAACGGCAGTTTCAAGTCCGCGAAATGGCTCGAGTTTTCAGAAATGCAACAGAAGTTATTGCCTGGCTTGGCACTCCCGATGCTAGCCAGTCTGATAACGTTCAAGCTCTAGAGTCAGTAAAGAATAAGGATTGCGCCGTCTGGACAAAATCTCAATGGGAGGGTTTTCGGTACCTCAGCTACGCTCAGTACTGGAGTCGCATCTGGGTTGTACAAGAAGTATTACTCGCCTCAAGACTGATCATTTGGTGCGGTGATTTCACGTTTCCACCTGCTTTGTTTGGTCGCGGATCCAGTGTTACCACGTATCGCAACACGAGATTCGCTGCGAACGGGAGGCCTAGCACCACCAAAAGCGCCCCAGCAAGAGCCAGGTCTCCTGCAGAGACCATCATAACACACAGGCTGCGGTACTTCTTTCGACCAACAAAGGCCTCCCTAACAGAGGCGACATTTGTCGGAACTTTAGAAGAGATGACCAGTCGGTTAACCAAACCGGCTACCGTGCTCCAAACGTACCAGTCCACGACGCCGGACCTCATCCACCAGATGATACGGAAGTTTGGCAGGCACGAGTGCTCCGATCCAAGAGACAAGTTGTATGGGCTGCTCGGCATTCTCAACGAAACTAGTCGAAGCAAAGTGGAACCGGATTATGGCAGAAGCGTCAGCTATGCCTACTATCAAGCGCTCAAAGTTGGCATAGAGGAGATTTGGCCAGGAGATAAGGTGACTGGCCAATCTGACTGGATTGAATACACGGAAGGGGCCTTTGTCGGCTACTATTGCGATGCACGAGATGCGTTTGGCTTGGAGGACGAAGTAAGTATACCGATTCTGCGGCAGGTTTTGAAAGAACTCGGCTTTCGCGCCAGAATGAAAGAGGCTATATTCGACGCCCAATTGCAACAACAATTCGGCTGGTGCGATTTGCAGGTCAGCCATTACAAAAAGTTTCGACATATGATCATTGATATAGTAAACGAGGAGCCAGAAACTCCCCATGGGTTTGGGTGGCTTTTGAGATTCCACTCCCGGGAAAGACGAATAGCTGAGAATCTGTGAGCTATGCTTCGCATGCTGTGCATGAGGACATGCTAACTGTCGCAGACTTGGCAGATTTGACATCGAATCAAAGCGGGCTGTATTTAGGAGCCCCAACCATCCTTACTACGCCTTATGACCTCGACTTAGACTTCAGTCACCCAAACCCTTCAAGTAAATCCCTGCTTCAACGGTATCGCCTCTCATCAGTTTCGCTACTGTGTAGGGTGCTCTTTCAGGAGTTCCTATTTTCCGAAGATGACATACCTAATATATGTCTAACTCAGGCCACTATGGCGAAAGTTGAATGAACACTCCGCTTATTTAAGTGCCTAAAGTTCTTCTATTTGACAGTGAGACGAGTCTCTAGCTCTCTGGTCAGTAGTCTAGTCTCAACCCTCTATTGCCGGCCTCGTAAGAAAAACCTTGCTTAGTGATGTTATCGATGACCACATACTGATCAGCAGCAGCTGAACCGAAAGCGGCAAGACCTCAGTTCTTGGAACAGAAATGGATTCGGTGCGCTCACGTTTCGTCTTCAAGTACCTATAACAGTATTGATGCTCGCATTGTTGGGATCCCACACTTCTCAAGCTGCCAATCAGAACAGGTCGTGCACTCGAAATTGACAGTTCTCTATCTCCAGTTGCAACCGAGCCTATGTCAATTGGGCACAGGCTCCCTCTGTTCTGATCTTGATACAAAGTTGATGCACCAGGTCTAGTTCATGCGTGTACATGAGGGGGGCTGGGGCCACTGCGAAGGGTCAGTACGTGCGTAACCGGTACTCCGTTAGTCATAGCCTTGATCGGGAATAGGTACTTCTGATGCACATGTATCTATAGCCATTTTCCTTTACTTGAAAGCCATTGATGCTGCGGCGCTGGGCTGGGATTACATTTGATGAACATATCAATCTTGACGCGAAATCATTGCTCTCCCTTATCGCTAGTACACTAAGCTTAACTACGGTGCCTTTAGCTCCGCTGAAAACGCGCTCCTCACCGACAAAACAATAAGGCGGTCTTCCCTCGTGAAGAGAGAGCCATATTTCGCCCTCGACTGGGGCCATCTTGTCGATCGGCAATCGCGTGACGCTAAACTCGTGGATATGCCTTAGAGGATTGTTACAATGATGAAATTAACACATGTCAGTTCGGCAAAACGTGAAGTCTCGCGCATTTTCGTATCTACGATTTGCTCTCACCCTCGTCGGCGATCTATCTGACGCCTTGCCGTATGCATGGAGATCGATGTGCGGGTCAATGAGGGGTTGGTTCATCTGTGTGTGTGTTGAACCCCCTTTAGGTCGACACAGCCAACCACGACTTCAAGTTTAGCTATTACGTCAGATATCGGATGCTCTCGCCACCAGAGTCTTCAGAGGAGACGTTTTCTTCTGGGCGCCAGGACAGTCGTGCTTGACATTACCTACGCCGGCTATTGATCCTTCATTGCATAAGTATTTAGAGGGTCATCGCGTGGCGCCAATCACTCCCCCGCCGCGGGTCGCTAATCTCTTAGCCTACACAAGTCTGATCTACGAAAGTTAAATGGCATTCTTTGCATGAGGCTGAGATACCCAAGCTTAAATTCGTAGTTTCCCGGCGAATTCGGTTGAAACCTTGTTCTTGCTGGGCTCAGGTGACTGTGAACAAGCGGGGGCTTTGACCCCAGAACGCGCAAACCCGCTACTCTTGCCTTCGCCTTCCTTTCCCCGCGTCATCAATCAGCTGTCGAACAATAAGAATAGCACATAACTGCAGTTACCATGGAAATACGCATTTATAGTACAAGTAATCAAGAGCAGCCATCGTACGCAGGTTTGTTGAGTGAATTTGGGTATGTCTCGAGGAATGGCTGCTATTTCAGCGCTTTGCAAATAAATACCGTAACATCTCGTGAAATTCGGAAGGCCGTTTGCCTCTGCTTTTCTACTTTACACGCTAAATAGACATTACCCACCCCTTTCATTGGTTACTGATCCTTCCAACGAAGCTCAAAGCTGTACGGTATAATCCGTGGCGGGACAAACCCACCAAATCTTTAGGCATAGCTGATCAATCTCATCAAGGTTGGCAGGTGTTTTGGACGAGATGAGTTGTCAGTGATGCTGTGGCTTTTGTAGATAACCGAAGCGCGATAACCGGACACAATTGTTGCAACCTTAGCCACAAGGTGTACTTAAATATCGGCTCGATGCCGCGATGATCCCCAACGACAATCTAGCTCATCACCACGCGTTCGACAATCAACATTCCAAAAAGAGAATCCAGCATTTTCAATCTCCTAAAATAATAAACCACCGCAAGCATGGGAATCCCAGGAGGGCTCGCAGGACTCTACCGCAGGTCAATGGAAAACCACCCCTACGGCTACGCACTCTACGAACCCGCCCCCTTCTCGCGCCTCCAACCGGGCACCGTCGGCTACCTCGATGACTACCAGCGCTGGCATCCCATCCTAAACCTCAACGATGCTGAAGCCGTTCAGAATAGCGGCTATCCCCCTGTGGGCCATCTGCAGCGCTGTGATCCGGATGTCCACCGCGTCGGACCTTTATTATCAACTGGCACCTCCAAGACCAACCTTGAGTTGGAAGCTGGTGCTGGTGCCGCCGCCCTAGGCTTACCTGTCGATGTGAGCGGCGCAATCAAGTACAGCACATCGAATGAGTTTGGCGCGGTCCTCATGTTCGACAGCGACGTAGTGGTCGAGGGCTTTGATCTCCGCGATCCCTTCCGTACCTGGATGCAGCAGAATGCAAAGTCACTGTTTGACAAATACCCAGATGTCAAGAAACATGGCCTTTGTGCAGTGACGGGGACCTACTCGTCGAACAACATACACATCAGTGCATGGGAGGGCGACAGCAACAGTGCAACGGTTGGCTTCAAGGGTGGGACGGCTGGTGTAGCCAATGTTGGTCAGCAGATGTCGTGGGTCCGGGGACAGTCGAGTGCCGGGTGGTCAGCGTGGACGGACCAGAAGCGAGTTGTTTTCTTCACCGGTGTCAAGATGACCATGGGATTTTTTGGACGGCCCAAGGAAAGGAATTTGTGCTGCGCAATCGAGGAGGTCAAGGTGGGAGGCGATGATGAAGACGATGATTTCGAGATTGATTTGGAACCCTTCGGAGACGATTGGCACCAAATCAAGGGTATATCCACACAGGAGACTGCATTTTAACTAGACAACGCAGAGATAGGTGCAAGTTCAATGGAATTACCTCACCTGCCTCTCTCTCCACCCTAGAACATCTATCAGAAGAACGAGGCCACAAAAAAATACGAGAAAAACAAGGGGGGTTCGAACGAGCATGACAAAAAGCGAAGAAGTCCCCTCCTCCGAAGAGGAGTGGAGGGAAGGGCGACAGGAACCCGAAGGCGTCCCCACCCGACCAAAATCTGAGCTTCGTCCTGCTACTTCGCTACGAGGGATTCTGTTCGAACAGATTGTAAGGAAGAGTGGCTCAGAGGTGACTCAGTCGGTGTAGCAATGGTGGAACGCTAGCCGCGTCGTCTTATGGTGGGGAAACAAAACAACGCGGTTGACGCGTCAGGTTCGGCTATAGCCGCCTGTCGGTTGTGATAGTTCGAGGCCTATGCCTAAAACCAAATGTCATGTAGTATTGTATTGACATCAAAAGCTTGTCGTCTACTGAGCAGACTGGGAATCGAAACAGGGGAATGAAGGTCGTACTTTGATTACAAGATTCTCCAATCATTTTACCAAGTTCACCTCTGGCTCTTGTCATTGTGGGTATAGGTCGCTCTCAACTCCCCAGCAATGAAACATGTGCTTAAATTGACCTAAATCTTAAGCTTTTATCCTACTCACAGATAGCTAATTACATCTCATTATTTTTTTCAGATGCTAAGTTGCACTGTAGAGTAACTATATCAGACCGCAGCGTCCATCCACGGCGCATTATTGTTTAGCATCTGTCCTACCCTAGACTCGCGATTATGATAGCAAAGTTTTTTTTCAGCAGCATTTAGTAAGGCTTGGATCTACCTATACTTCCTTTAGTATTGACCTCGAAAAACCTCGAAAACTCATGTGTGTTTCTCATATTAATGCCCACTAAGGCTCTAATAGGGCACAAAATGAGGCTGTTTTCACGAGTCCTGGGGTGATAAGGGACCTTATCGATAGCGAGCGGCTTCCCCTCATGGCTCGACGAATCTGATCAAGCCACGTGACGTCACACGTGTTTCCCCGTAGACATTCGTGTGTGTTACGGACTTGCGTATCGCGCATGTTATGGCCCCAACGTTTCTATCATGTTTATCTCCGTCTCTGAAACTCGTGTTGGGCTCTCTTGGCCTAAAGGCCAATGGATATGGTTACACTGGCGGCTGGCCCCATGTCCATTCCTCAACCTAGACTCTACTTTGTCAGTGTGTCGAGGGCCCACCAGACCAGCCACGCCCCACCAGATAGTAACAACTGAAAATTCCATAGCTATGTTTCTCTAACAGTGGAATTCTAGATTATGACGGGATCTAACCATCGTCGGATCCTCCTCTTTAAAGATAACCTCGGGATTGACCCATCTACAAGACCGTTGTGATCCACTGGTATCCGCAGCCTCTCATGGAGGGCTTGGCCACTATTCACATGAGTTGTGGGAATATAGCTAAGCAGGGGCTTTCTTCAGTTATGAACAGTGTCTTTGATAGAGGGAAGGATATCTGACGTGGAAGTCTTACATATATCTCAACATATGCGTTCTTCTCGTCTCTCGCCTTGGACATGATTGCCACACCAGGTTGATGGCAATTCGTCTCAAATAATGAGGGAACAAGTTTAACAACCTGCAGATAAAAGCAACGCCTTTGCCTTAGTTGCCCGCAGAGCGACCGTCCTCTCTTGATAAGGCGGTCTCGCGTAATCGTCTATTACATACGACCATACCCACTGGAGAACTCGGGATCCCGTCCGCTCTCCCATAGATAAGCCAGTGAGGGGCGGACTAGTAGTTGGGTCGGTGACGACCAGCGAATCCCTGCTGTTGTATGTTTTTTGCCAATCTCAACGAATGTTGCTGTCTTTTTGCTGTGCCCTTGGTGAGAGAATGAGACCGCCAAGCCATCGACGAGCAACTCGGCTTGTACCCTCTTACTACTTATGTTACCATAGTTGGTTGTCGTATAGGTGTAATATATGCATAGAATGCTCTTATCGTAGGGTAGTGAGCTAGTGGCATATGTGACAAATCTCGAAGATCAGACTTATCGTCAAGGAAGACGACCAGTGCCGGTAAACTATCACATGGCATCGGTGACCACACACATAAACTACTGTAACATATCCGTCCAACCTCCAGGGCCGGGACTAAACTTTCGGTCTGTTTGGTCCGGATTGATCCTTTTCGGAAAGGCAATTGTTACTGTGTCACTGCCCACCCACCCCTTGTCTACTAGCTATAGAGTAGGTGGCTAAGCATCATGGGAAGTACTGTAGAGCTTTGATCCAGGAACGCGATACATCACACCATCAGCTGAGTCTTTGTTTTCCTGTTTGAGACTGGCGATAAACTCTGTTCTACTCATGAGGGTGGTGTGGTGATGAAAATCGGGGTAATGTAAGGCTGACATGTGCTGACTATTCGGTTTAGTCTACACACTTCTCGTATTCGCCGAAGCCTTGAACTCTGTTACTTAACAGCTGAAAAGGCCAAGCTTTGAGTGAGATTCAGGCTATTTGAGCCAATTGAACTATGGGTTGTCGTCTTGGCAGGGGATGTTGAGTATTTGACTTTTGGCCTTCAACCATCTTACGTATCCATTATGCCGTTGCGACGATTCGAGGTCCACGCCTGCATCTTCAGACATAAATAGTTCCATGTCTCCGATAACCTTAACACAGACGCATAGATATGTTGAACGTAGTTTGTTGTATTGTTCTGCCTTGGACGATTGTTTGCGTGGAGTAATAGATGTGAGAACCAGACATAAATACCCAACTTCCACGCGCTTGCCTGCTCAATTACAAAATCCTATCGCCCTCAATTTACGCCCATTCAATCCTTACTTTACAATTGTGCGTACCATATCTGAAGAACGCCTATCTGTTTCCCAACATGAAGTTCATCACGGCTGTGTCTGTCCTTTTGGCCGCCATGGCCGGGCCTGCATTGGCAATGCCCAACGAAAACCGAGGTACTACCCCTTCCAGATACCAACATGCGCTCTAACAAATCGCTGGTCTTGCATATGTTGGCGGATCAAAGAACCTCGTTCCAAGGACCGCTGCTCCTGAACCAACCGAGAATGATCCCACAAAAGAGTCGTCCGGTAGCAGTGATGGCCGCACGAAGCGTTTTGTCCAGAACACATTGGATCAGATGGACTCGGTGGGTCGAGATTGCCGAGCAAAGGGTTTTGCTAATGTATACAGGGTGAACTTGACTGGAACCTTTTGGTCCAGGATGCTGTGAAGCTCACAAGCGAGGCTGTTGTTTCTATCGATCTGGACAATGTGGTCAAGACAATGCTGGGCAAAGTTGCCGACCTAGCCCGCTCTTTCGTGGTGAGTCTTGGACCAAACATACAGCGAGAAATAGACTTACATATGGACTATAGAAGGACATCACACCTATCGACCAAGTGCTGGAGGTGATGCTCAAGGTTGTAAAGGTGCTGATCGCGAAAGTCAACTTGAACACTCTGATCAAGATGTCGATTACCATGATGGGCAGTGTCATTGGTCTCTTGGATTTTGACTCGGCTATGAGGACGATTTTTGAATATGTCAACAGCTTCGTTTAATGAGCTGTCTCAGATGGGGCGACTCAAGGCAAGCCGCAATGAGGTCGGGGAAAGAGTTGGCAATGAGCAGCCTGCTGGTGTACAGCCCTGGTAATAAATGAAGGATTAATGTAATTAACGGATGGTTGCCTGCAATTGAACATTGCAATCGAGAGAACCTGGATTGCGAATCACAAGTAGCGGGTCACTTGGTACTGTGCCGGTAGGCCAATGTCGTGGTGTATGTGTGTTAGGTATCTCTAAGTATATTATTTCTCTTTTCTATTGACACAACAACTCAACATTATATAGGTATCTTAGATATTTACAACGGACCCTTACCGTCCCGAAACACCTCGTCATACCACATCGTCTCCCCACCCTCCGATTGTTTAGGCGACTCACAAATTGCTTTGAAGTCAGCCTCCTCGAGCCCCTTGTCGGGTTTGAACAGCCTCGGGTTCTTTCTGTCTTTGAACGTTTCCAGTGCCCGGTACACTATGTTTCCCTTTTGGACCGAGATGGTAGATAGAGGCTCATTTTCACCGGGCTCTAGATGTGCGGTGATAAGTTCTCGGAGGTGTGGAAAGTACCATGTTCTATCCCACCACTTCGTACGCCGGGCCTTGAGGCCATCTTTATGTGCGTTGTGGTGGATGACGGCTGGAATTGCTGTGGTGAAAAAGTCGGAGTATAGAGGCATTTCACCCCAGTCCAAGTTGGTAGCTCCCGTCTTTTGCAATGGGTTTGTTGTGTTGTTGAGATCATCGGGTACACCGTCAAGGCGGACTGGGGAGATCCCCAATGCTGTTGATCGCTCTAGAATTTCCGTCTTGTTGTTAAGAGTTATGATATCACCGTCCTGTTCCTCAAAGACGGTTGGGATGAATAGTTGCTGCGAGTAGTCCAGGCCGACGTGATACTCGTATTGTTCCTGAAACATCTTCATAGCTTCGTCATCAATTAGGGGCTGATCACGGAGGTGCTGACGCCAGATCTCCTGCTCGGCAAATATCTCGGCAAAGATACCCTGGTCACTGTACAAGTGTGTTCCTTTGGCTTGGCCCTTCTTCATACGTTCCTTGACACGGCCAAAATATCGCCGCAAGTCTCCGATTTGGCCGATGATACTTCCGCTGTTGAGATATCTCGGTCTATTGTTATGGAAAACTTCCGGGTCATCATCTGTCGTCGGCCCGTAAAGATCCTTTCGAAGGGGACTCTCGGGGAGTGAATCGCAGTGCAGGATCGACCCTGAGCTAGGTGGTGGAAAGCATCGCTTTTGGGTCGAAACAATGATGGTTTGTTGCATAGGCATCTCGCCTGGACCATGCCACTGCCGCGCAAGACGTTCATTGGCCTGCCTATTTGCCTCGTGATATCGCTGGAGCAGCACGTTCGGCGGGAGTTGGAACCAAGTGTCGTAAGAGTCAACAAGAACCATGACATCGTTGTCTCCCAGCCTTTCCGCTTCGTTTGCACCATCGCTGGAGATCCAGTGGAGGAAGTCAAAATTACCGACGATCTTGTCAAGATGGGAGCCCCCGTGCCAACCCTTGCCATTGTAATCTCTCCCCCAATTGACAATGATGGGCGCCGGATATCCGAGAGCGACGGCGGTGCTGGTTATCTTGCAGAGATCCGTATTGGGTGCGTTGGCTGGTAGAACGACAATAAACCGACGCTCCCCGGCCTCGGGTTGAGGGACTGCAGCGGCATCGCCGGAGAAGTATCGATAGCCCTTGAAGAATGTCTCGTTAACTCACAATTATAGATGTTTGGATCTGTTGAGTAGTTATACCTTTGACGCTACCACCAAGAGGAAACCAGGAAGGGCTAGAATGGCGCAGATCACCAGGAGCACGCCCTTGGTAGACAGTCGAAGCCATCTCCGTGGCACGACTTGGCAACCTGGAGTACTCTTGTCATTTAGTGAAAAGTCAGGATTGCTGTCGGTCGGAACAGCATGATATCGTCGATTCGAGACATTTTGCGGTAGCCAGTTCGCTATCGCGCGCGAGATACTCATTTTGGCTGGATGTGTACCGAAGGAGCCTCGAGGACAATAGACATACTTGACAGCCTATCCGCAACGTCACCGCGGCCCCTCATATATGGATGCCGGGCGAAATTAATTAGATGCACTCGACCTACCTGCTACAAGCCAAGCCATATGTCGCTTAGCCAAGCGACTGGCGAGTCGTCCAGTAACTGGTGACAAGTCAGCAAGTAATTTCTCGGCTGTGAGGATATGGTGGAATACCCAAGGCTTGGTCCCTTGGCTCGGAACGCGCGGCTTAGGGTCGCAGTCTGATTGATGCTGAATGCAATACCAAGCCCGCGTACAGCCCGCATCCTTGCAACGCCGCGCTTACGGTTGGCTCCGAAGGTTCCGCCTGGTCTTATCTGCAGGGCGGAGCAATGCCGCAACGTCTTGGCTCGAGTTTCATGGCTCGCCACAGAGTTGAGGCCAGAAGTTGAAGGCCAGGGACCCTCGAGTTGACAGCGCAGCTAGGGGATTAAAATAGGAGTCGGTAATGCAAGCGCAAAGTTAATGGGAACCCCTGACGGATGCTTGAGCAGCCTTGGCAGCTGAACTGCGAAGTTGATGAGGTGACTGGTTGGTTGGTAAACATGCATAAAGACAAGAGGCCAGTGCATCACACCATTGACAGCCTTAGTCGGGCTTGGGTTTCTTGGCTCGAATCAGACCACGCCGTTAAAGTTTAGCATCTTTACAAGCGCTTTTCGGCAGTCTGGAGACACAAGACCGTGCGGGGCTATGCTCCTTGTTGGAGATCACGAAGGAAATTGGACCCCGGCTTTTGGATGAAGGAGCGTTAACCTTAAGTTTAACTTGAAACAAGCTTCTGCCATGCAGTCCATCATCTCAGGAACTGGGGAGTTGATGAGCGTATTGGGTCAAAATGGCCGAGACTCTGTAGATGATTGCCTGCGACGGCTAGGCCCCACCACACAACTCTGACATTTTCGTACTAATGGGCTGATGAAACGAACGAAAACCCCCTTCAAGAGATGAGGCTGCCGTCTGTTGGTCCTTTGGATCAGGCCGCGTTGTCATTTTGGCGAGGCGTATTCCGGCTCCTAATTATCTGGCCGGGTTGTTCTGGTCGAGTTTAGTGTCAACTTTGTCTCGGCACTTGACCATCTTATCAAGCTCCACCTCAGCCTCACCGCAGAGGCTATGATCTTGGCGTTGTCCTGTTTGAACATGATCTGATTCATGGGGTCCTTGTCAAAGGCTTAGTTGGCTTCAAGATCCAACACTTAGTTTACGAGTCCCCGAGATCATATGACAATCTGGTCTTGCTGGATTGCGCAACCGGAGGCAAAATCGTTCATCCTGTGCCAATCCAGCAGTGATTCTCTCTAACTAGCACGTTCTAGGTTAGGGAAACAGATTTGGGAAACACTGGTCAGTAGGCTGGAGGCTTTCTCCACAGGTCTCGACACTTGTGTACAGGAAGGCCACGTGGGGATCTATAAGTTTTGCTACTGCTGGGCGGATGGACCTCTCTTCAATTACGGAGGTGATGTATGCTTTGCGGTACATGCATTTTCTCAACGATAATGCCGCCTTTCTCCCTATCCTTGGTCGGAACGAGGCTACAGCCGCCTGCAGGACAAGATAGTAGTCGAGACTCTCAAAAGCCCGTCTGTATTAGTGTCAACTGCTGATTTCAACCATGGGTCTACAGGAGTGGCGGTGGCTGGTCCAGGGCACAATGAGCATGCCATCGTGAATGGTGTGCGGGATACGAATCACTTTGGCTTGGCGTCTAAGCCGGCCAAGTCATTACCTTATCTGATACCCTTGAAGAAGATCCCTTGGGTCTGGAAATGCAGTGTCGTCAGGCACCCAGTACAGCCACCGTGAGGCAATTCGTCATCAAGACAGTTACGGTATTACGCAGCGCTGTGTGCTGCAGTTGATCCTGCACAGCCACCGCGCAACTCAGCCCGCCCCCAAAGACGACATTTGCCACCAGACATCTTTGGCCTACGCCAAGCTGTTGGACCCTCACCACTTCTCCCCTTCTGACCTAGTAACGGCTTGATTATTCTCGAAATAGAGTCTCACCCGTCATCTAACCTGGCAGCAGCGACGAGGTGTTAGTCCGCTCGAGCAAGGTTCAATTCGCACATCGCCATGTTCATCCGGGGCAACCAGAAAAGTTAGATAACGGCGAACCGAAAATTGAAAGGGAGATGCTACGCCTATACCTGACGCCACAAGGTACAAGAAGAGATTCAGGTCGAGTTGAGCGGCTACGGTGGGCATCAAGGTCGACGTTTCGTGCTGGAACCCGAGGGCCGTGCGCTCCTCAAGCCGGCAACAAACGAGTGTTGGGCGCTCCCAAAGCTGAAAAATCAACTTGAAAGCGAGTATGGCCGAGTGGTTAAGGCGCCGGTCTTAAGAATAAATTTCTTAGATCACCGGTATCGTAAGATTCTTAGGTTCGAACCCTGATGCTCGCAAACTTTATTTTTGAATATCGTGATCAGTAGAGTGTACTTTTGCTAGTCTGATGTTGTGTTGCCTTATTGGAGCGAAGAAAGACAAGCAAAAGAAATTATAGACAATTTCATGGACCATTTACGGCATGGCCGACACCAAAAGATAATAATATGTCAAGTTGCGACAACGAAGACCCAAGCCCTATCAGACCAGGCTGGCGCAAAAGATGTTGAAGAGCCATGCCATGCACAGTGCAATGCAAATAGCAGAGGAAATTAAGGAATGTATGGTCAAATGTGCGCTAAAGGATGGAGTACAATTCCAATCATGACTTAGTACTGGCATGCAACGCGATTCCGTGGCAGTATTAGCCAAAAGATGCTATTAAATCACAAGGGACGAATAAACTAAGTAATCCAATCCATTTTATGTCTCGATTTGTCACCTCATCAAACTCCAAAGTATTATATATAAGGTAGGTAAGGACCCTGGGGTGGTCAACATCGGCGATAGCCTGACCAGAAGTATAATTTCCCAAACTGAACAACCACCAAAGCATAGCAACGTCAAGGCCGATAATGATTATTATGTGGTGACAGCCAGTCTTCAATCTTGACCCTCGAGGCCACCGAGATCGACCGCAGCTTTCGACGAGGCAATTTAGTTGACGTAGATAACCTTAGTAGCGCCAAAGGCAGAGCAGGACTGGGCCGCGGCGGAGCCCTATGAGGTTGGTTAGCAGGATTCTTAGGCATCAATACATGGTAGGTTGTCTTCACGCACCTCGTTGGCCTGGTTGTTGCAGCAAACCACGATACTGTTGCAGGAGTTGAGATAGTTGGAGCACTGGAAGTAGTTGCTTCCCGACTTGTCGGTCTCCGGGGTACAGCAGTAGGCGGCACCGCTGCTGCAAGAGACAGACTGAATCTGGTTGACAGGTCCGACGGAGGGAGGGGGAGGAGGA